>JAHDVE020003386.1:0-52729 GCA_022606495.2 Halesus radiatus | reverse complement strand
TCACGGCCCTGCTATAGGCGGGCCCCACCGAACCGACAACAACTGCTGCCCTAAAGTGTGCAGCCTCGCATTGCCCAACCCCGAAGTGTCTGGCTCTGCTCACGGCCCTGCTATAGGCGGGCCCCATCTACATGACGATTACTGCTGCCCTGAAGTGTCCAGCCTCGCACAGCCCGACCCCGAAGTGTCTGGCTCTGCACACGGCCCCGCTGTAAGCGGGCTCTACCGAAACATCAATAACTGCGGCGCTGAGATGTGCAGCCCCGCACTGCCTGACCCCAAAGTGTCCGGCTCTAAACGCAGCCCTGCCATAAGCGGGCCCCACCGAAGAGATAATAGCTGCCGCACTCAGGTGTACAGCCTCGCACCAGCCGACCCCAAAGTGTCCGGCTCTGCACGCAGCCCTGCTATAGGCGGGCCCCACCGAGGAGACGATAGCTGCCGCACTCAGGTGTACAGCATCACAACGATCCGGCCACAGACCCGATCCCGCAGGATTATACGCGGATCCCAGAAGCCCGCTGTCTTCTCAGGAGACGCGACATCGCCCCGGCTATTATTCCCGATGGGGGGAGCGTTTCCGGCCGCCGTGGACAACGACGAACACGTCTCGATGAAAATAAGTCCAGTTTCACTGCACGGGGGGAGTGTAGCCGACGTGATCATCGATTGTTCATAATCATGATTCTTTCTAATTTTGCGACATTATGTTGATACAAGCCATAAGTGCGGGAAACACCGATTTATTCTAATCCATAATACGGTACCCGAGGTCTGTCTACCTGAGGGTAATTTACAAACGCCCGGCTTTAAATCCCGGGAATTTCGCAGTCGCCAGAAGAAGGCAGTTACGGGATTAACAGCGAACTAATTAAAAGCCACCGAGCCACAGTTCGTAGTTCACGAAGGAACCTGAAGAATAGTTCGGATGTGATTAAAAAGGGGGACTTTGGCCGAAGCAAAGTCAGTAGTGGACAGAGACGAGTGAGTAGAGACCGTCCGGCCAGTGGTCGTAGTCGAGACTTCCGTCTCCCACAAAGCAAGCAGGCCACTTGCATCCCCAGCCTGAGACGCTGCGAGAAAACTCGGCAGAAACCGCCGAACCCCAACGCCCACCGTTCGAGTGCAGTCGAGTGCCCTTCGCCTCCTGCCCTCCAACGCCGTGATCCCATCAAGGCACATATCCACCACCGCAGGAGTCACACTCGGACGAGCAATCGTGACTCATACCCAGTCACATCTTGTAACCAAAGAAAGTCTTTCATTTCTCCTGCCTCCCACCTGAAGGATTCCTGAACCTGCCTCAAGGATAGTCGGCCCCGTACCAGCATAGAAAGTGGCTTCATCCAGCACCTACATGTTTACAGTCTTGTAACGACAATGGTCGCTACAATAGGGTTGCCATCAAAGCTGGAAATATAATTTTGTACCACAGAATTCCTCTTACTGAAAGAAATTTTGAGACTCTGATAAAAGTTTTAGGCTTTTGAAATAGTTTTTATTACCATTGTTGGTGAAAAATTAATGATGCTTAGTGGAGAGTAGCTAATTGTTTTTATAAATACAAGAGCTGAAACACTAGTTTGAAACCTTCCCGAGAAAAGATAAATGCCGGTCTCTGTACTTTTGGCGTCGGCTTATCGCAAACCCTCCAAGTTAATCAATATATATACTAGTGTTTCATTCAACGGGTTTGCGATAAGCCGACGTAGCTCAACGGTAGAGCATCTGACCGGCAATCAGAAGGGTGCAGGTTCGAGTCTTTTCTTTTCTCGGAAGGTTTTTTCAATTTGGATGAGTGTTTCAGGCTAATAATTATTGTTTATAAAAATAATTGTTACCCTTTGCGCTATGCACAAAAATCTTGTCTTAAAAACTTTAGTTTATCAATTAATAAAAATGAAATCAATGCGTTTGGTGAATAGGTAAAATCAAAGAATCTTAGATGTGATTTGTAGTTGTGTGGGTGAACGATATTGGCGATTCGCATTGTACACGCAGTTTCATGCTAATATACCAACACTCTTGTTTTTATCATCTAAGGCTTTTATGCTTGAATATCAAATATAATACTCTATATAATTGATCTACTGCCTTCTTTTTAAATATAGAAAATAATATGAACAACTCTCAAAATGAAAAATGAAACCGAAAAGGCACAGAAAAAAGTCTTTTTTTAATAACGATATAATAACAATTTTTCATTATATTTTTACTTATTTTTATAAGAAATAAAAAAATAGTGATAACCCCACTGAGATTTCCCGTGCTGAGGATATGCAATTAAATTATATTAAATTGAAGTGATAATAATTGTAAGGTGAGGTGTTTTAAGTGCAGCTGGGTGGTTTCGGTCTTAGTCTGTATTTGATGTTGTATATTTTCTATTTCGGATCTCCCTATGTAACGTATCCAGCGTTTTATTTGATTTTTAAATCAATTATTGTTCTGATTTTTGAAGGAGAGTGGGATTTTTATGTAGAGTTTCGTACTATAGTATAGTTAGCTTTTTGTCCAAGGGTTGTGTTTGTGGTTCCTTGTTGTATGTGTTTTTGACTCTGAGATCTAGTGTTTCTAATATGTGTGTTTGTTGTTATTTTTTTTTGTATTTATGAATGTAAAGTATTATTGTTTTATTGACATAATGTTGAGATTGTTGAAGATTTTGGTTCAGTGAGTTATTCCATAATTGAATATTATTCCTATACTTGTAAGAATAAGTTAACAGTTTTCCCATATAAATAAAAATCAGATAGGTATATCCGAGACACTTTCTAAAGATTACAAATAAATTCGGGTAGAATCTTGTAGTCATGAAAAAAATGTAGCAAAAAAAAATACAGTAATTGAAGATGGTATTTACAGGTCTTGGAAATTGAAGTATGATACCGATAAAAATGGCGGAACGGATTGGGGAAGCTGTAGCTCAGTGAATTAGAGCGCAAGGTCACGGATAGACCATCAGGTCCTGGGTTAGAGTCCCAGTTGCTAACGTTATCTTCTTCTTTTCTATATCTTTTCGGTTTCATGTTTCATTTTGAGAGTTGTTAATATTATTTTCAATGTTCAAAAATATATTACAATGGGGTTTATAAGCGTAAGTTATTCTTAAATTGAATATTAATTGTTGTTTTTTTTACAGAGCGTCGAAACTTTCAGGTTTACGTTGTCTAAGCCAGATCAGACGAAACAATTTGGAAACTGCTTAGCCAAGAAGAAGGCACAGTTCTTTATCACTGCACAGGACACTGTTGATAAAATTGTTCAGTGCACGACAATGTAAATTTAAAAAAAAATTAAAACTGAAGTAATAAATGGTTGGTACAAAAGCTATTTCTTCATTTGTAGATTTAAAAGGTGTTGTAGATGTTGTAGATCCGTCCACAATGGAGTGCTGATACCAACCCTGATGAATGGCAGTTAGGCACGGAACTAAGTGGCAGAGGAAATACGTATGAAGAATAAGCTAATGATGAACGTAAGTAATAATAATAATAATAATAGTTGGATGACTTGTATAGCGCCGTTTTTGTGAAAAATCACCTCAAGGGCGCTGTAAGTCTATAGTAACGGTGTTTGATAGAGAGAGTATGAAAACATTGTTCAATTTAGTTTCGAATGATGAATACGTGGAGCAGGTCAATGAATTTGTGTATTTGGGAAGTATGTTTACGAGAGATGGAAAGACTGATAGCAATATTGAAGTAAGGGTGAATCCAGGAAACTGCATTAATGGAGGACTGAACGCGGTTGGCGCTAACAAAAAGTTGTCCAAAGAAGCGAAGCTAGCAAATGGAGTGCTGAAACGAACCCTGCCGTATAGCAGTGAGGCACTTGCAAAAGAAGGATGAATGTCCTACAGAATGCTGTAGAAATGAGATCCCTGACGCGAATATGTGGTAAAACCATGACCTTGTTAAAAATGTTGAGATTCGCAAAGAATGCAAGGCTAATGTGAGCGTAATGAGTAAATTTAAGAAAGAAATGCTCAGATGGTTTGGGCATGTAGAGAGGATGAACGAAGAAAGGAGTGTAAGGAGTAGATATAATGCGAATATGGATGGAAGAAAAAGCCGGGGATGCCCGAGAAAGACATTATACGATCAAATAAACTAAATACTTAAGTCTGTAAAGAATCAGAATAACAGAAGAGTATGTATTATACAATGTTACGTACGAAAATTACCCACCCAAAATTGGGGGGTTTCACATGTAAAAACTGTTGCAAACTGTAAATAACAACGAACAATAATATGGATGATTTTGGTTAATTGTAATAGGGGACAGTTTTAAGGTTTAAAGGGAGCTAGGATAACTAAACACTCACCGAATATTGTAGAGATTGAACATGCTCCTCGAAAGTAGTTTTTTCTTCTCCGAACAAAAGTGCACTTCGAACAATTACTGTTCCACTTTTCAAAACTTTGTGTTTGGTTTGGGAAGGTGAGGACTGGATAAATGGCAATTAAGGTACGAACCAAGCACATTTTCATTTCAGAGCCAAACAGTATATGTGAGTGTGAATGAAGCAAAGAGTGTGTGTGTTTGGCGGTCCGTCCTCTCAGTGGCGCCCTGGTGAAAGGACACCTTTCAGAATCGTAACTTTCCGAGCACAGTGTTGCCAGATTAGAAAGTCAAACATAACGTCTCACTTGAATCTACAATATATTTTTTTTAAATTGGTGTTTCTCAATGTCGCCATAGAAATGAAAAATTTTTGTTGCTTTTTATTAAAATTCTAGAATTTCTCGAGGGACTATAATATGTACCATGCACAATGCACGAAGCAAAAACACGCTGTTAGTTTTAAGATTTGATAAGGATATTAAAAAAAAAGGTATTAAAATCACGTACCGGATTTTTTATTGAATGTTTATGAAGACCTGATAGACGTTTCTGTATAACCTCATAAACACGGAATGATTAATTACCGATAGTCTTTTTCTCTTAATATTGGACTATGGAAACAGTGCATGGTTCCTCTGTACTGAAAAAAAATTGCAAACGTGTCCAAAATGCAGGTGTCCGATATTGCCGTGATGTACCGGAACACGAGAATATTTCGCCTTACCTTTATCGGAATAGGACACTAACGGCCGTTATTCCCAGCTTTTCGAATGATCAATCTCAGTCACCGATCGGCCAAGTGTTTTGTTGAGCATTCGCTCTGTTTGCCGGTTTCTAAGCATTTATCCTCGAACTTCCTAAAATTTCTATGAAGGTGCCCGCCCACTTTCATACACAAATAGTACTCGTCGATACCGAGGAAAATGACGGGATGGATTATGGCAGTCGTACCTCAGTGGATTAGAGTGCAAGGTCCCGGATAGACCATAAGGTCCTGGGTTCGAGTACCAGCTGCTACCGTTACCTTTTTCTTTTCTGTGTTTTTTCGGTTTCATGCAAATCTCTATATGTAAAAATTAATGTTTGTCTGTCTGTCTTCGATATTCTCGAAAATTACTCGACCGATTTCGCTGAAAATAGCACAGTTGTTCTTATTAGTGCCGGGAAGGTTTAGAGAGTAGTTTGAATGAAATTAAAGATGTAAAACTGTTGTTATAACGTTTTAAATTAGTTAGAAAAACATTGAACCCGCCATGTTCTATTGAGGTTAGCCCATAGATATACCACTCTGGTTAGCCACAGATTACATATTCCAAAGAAGAAGGAAAATATTCAAAATGGAACATACAAGTAGGTACCTATTTAAGAACTTTATTTTTTGATAGATTTTGAAAAAAAAATGTTTGGAATGAAATAAAAAAACAATCGAATGAATGTTTCATTGTTTCTTTGTTTAGAGATAGTAGATCACTGTCAAATCATTTATGGCACCCAAACTACAATCAAGAATTCACAACATCAACACTTTATTAAAAATGAAAAAATCCCGAGCAAGGCCAAGTACACATCAGCTAGTAATAAATATATATATTTATTTATTTATTCACTCCCCATCTGGGCTGTTACATTTTAATACATTACACCTGTGATTTATTTATTTATTTAATACCAACGGTATAAATATACCACAAACAATAATTACATGTCACAGTTAACTACAAGCATAAGAATTGTTATAAAAAGGAGGATGTCAGGTAGGGGGAAATGGGAAGAGGAAGGTTGGGTTACAAGGGGAAGTTATGGGAGACAATTATATCGGCAGGACTTACCCTGGAGATGACCTCTTAGATGTGAAGTCTGCTCCGGACATTAGTTTAGCTCAGATCGGCAGTGGCATTAGCTTCTCAACGTTTAGGGTCGTAAATCGATCGCAATATTATAATTGGGTTGAGGGCGTTTCTAATTCTACGTTAAATGAGTTCATTAAAGTGCTTTCATTTATTTATTGTAAAGTCGGACAAACATTGTAGGTTAAGAACAATCGAGTAGTTAGTAAAAAGGTCCTATTCTAGACATGATTCTATCGTAAAATTTCTCGCTTTCTGATTCAAATCTCTAACCGGGTATTGCAAATGTGACAAGGGCTTGAACAACACATTAAAGGGAGATGCAAAATCAGCTTACATGAGGTGATCTGGTCGGGTGGCAGGATTTTGTTAGCAATGACGCCAGGGCCGGACATCTCTGCACTGAATTTAATTGGCTTTTAATTGGTAAGTCACTATGTTGAGTGCTTTGGCAGCAAATGGCACGTTTAGCTTCGGGTTTCAATCCGCATGCATAGTACTTGGCCGTAACAAACTAGTAACACAAAATAGCGGCCTTTTTTCAGAGACGCAGTTGACCCCTTGAGCTCCAGGCGGGAAGTGAGTTTCAAGGGCAGCAAGGAGCGGCCGTCAAGCTGCCGTGGCGCTGGCGTCGCTTGCTCCTGCTTTGTTAATTTATGAACTGATTGGTTTAATTTGGGCGCTAGAATTGCATGATTGATTAATCATGGAGGGAAATGATGTGATTGCTTGCTTAGGTTATTTGTTAAGACGAGTAGCTAGAACTCATCTCAGGGCCATCCTTTCGTTACATAACAGAATATAGCACAAATAATTTAAAACGGTAACCATTAAATGTGGCATTAGGTCGTACAATGCATCGGAGAGTATATAAAAAATAAAACTCCATGAAAGATATAATAAATAAATAAGATAAAGATAAAATTAAAAGATATGCGTACATATAAAACATATAGTGAACTTAAGTTAAATTAAATATTGATTGAAAAGATATGATAGTATAGCCTTCTTGTACTTACCTTCGGTGCAGTTAAATAGATCTACTGCATCTGCGTATCTATTACTAACTTCATGTAATCTAGGTACAAGCGAGTGTTTGTAATGCTCAGTCCTGGTGTTGTTACATTTAAACATGATTTTTTAACGAGTAGCTCTCGTAGGTATATGAAATTGAATGAAGTTAATTAAATCAGGGTTGTCTATACTACCATTTACAATTCTGAACTTAATTATCAAGTCGGAAATAATTCTTCGATCCAATCAGTTCTTTCGTCTTTTTATAATTAATGTGTCATTTGGTTAATAATTAATGTGTCGTAGGAATTTATGTTGAATTTTAACCTACAAATCATTTTACGATATAAATAACCAATGCACATATCAGTAATTAAAAAAAAATAAGATGAAGGTTGTAAAAAATTGCAAATATTTTTAATAATATAATTTTTTTAAATTGATAGACTTTTAATACCCGTCGTAGCGATATAGTACTAAGGTGTATTTTAAACAGATCGTTTTTTTTCAGTTTCAGTTTAAATGTGTTACATGCTCTTGGTGCATTCAACAATTTTTTCAATAGTAGCCAACGTGGTGATAAAGAACTGCGATATCTTCAGAGCGGAACAGTTGTGAAATTGTATTAGCTGCTCCGGCTTAGATTCTATGAAAGAATATACTTCGGCGACCTGTAAAAAAACATAACACAAATTATACTCTTATTAAATAAAAACAAACATGGTCGCGCCAGTAACGGTTCAACTTGGATAGCCTTACGATCGATTTGCACAATAATATGCATCCTTATAAACCTACCCAATTGTAATCCATAGCTAGTCCATTGATTTTACCCACATCATTGTTCGCTGTGATTTCGTTAACTACGCATTAATTCGCACTCGCAACCCGCCGCAATATTTGTATTGTGTTTGTAATCGCCACGATCTATCAGATTGTGATCCCGCCGCAGATGAATATCGTCTTTGTTTTTTTTTTTATGTTGAACTCTTATTATTTTATTTAAGTGCTCAGTTCAACAACAGCCAAATAAGAGGCTTGTGGAGAAATAAAGATCAGGGGTAAGTCTTTGGATCCCATCTTACCCTTCCTATTTTAACCCAGCGTATTTGAGCAAATCGATAACGTGATAACGTTAATTTATAAACAATTGCACCCTAAACACTTTGTTATAAACCACAAATTTATTGTATTTTTATGCCAACCGGTTTCGCTTAGATCAAGCTTCGTCAGGGCAAATATAATTACTAAAGAATAATACAGAGTTATCGTATACATAGATAGATACAGAAAACACTAGAATGATGCAGATATATTACAAAGAGAGAAGAAAGAGAATAACATTTTACAGGGAGACAACAATAATATATATTATTAAATATAAATAGTAATGGGGACATAATGACGTCATTGAGACAAGTCTATAATGATTCATACAAGACAGAGCCACTATTGGTGGAAAATAAACTACTTGATTGCATCATTATAATTAGGTGGGTGAGGGAGGCAACATGACAGAGGTATAGGAAGTTAATTATTGATAGGAGGTGGAAGGATTCACAAGAAGCATCTCTAAATTAATGAATTATTATGCTCATTTTGCATTGAGTATTCAAGAATAAAATCCTGAAAAGCACATTAAAAGCCCTAAAATGGAAACTTGAAAATGGATTGTAACTGAAAAGAAGTTAAGGTTTATATTCATATCACCGTGCGTGCCGAACTCGTAACGTGACAGATACAACACAGAGCGAGTACACTGTGCAGCGCAGCACAGATGCGAGTACGGCTGTCAACTGAACTGTCAACTTAGCGTTAGGGTCCGTCACAACATGTTGGAGGTTTCATGATCCTATTCTCATATGTATTATTATTTTATAACCTTCATTCCTTGACCATATCAATTGATTTTTCGTTGTTCATCTTCTTGGTTTTAGCATTTTAGCCAACTGACGGCTATGCCAAGATGGCGGTGCTAACATAATGCGTTTTATACTACCTGCGCAGGCGCAGATGCCACCAGCAGCCACTAGCACCGTCAAAACATTTTGCCGGCAATCTCGGCCGGTGTTGGCCCGTGCATGCGCGAATACCTTACACTTACGTACGCTGTTATATGAATGTGTTTATAGATAATGTGGGCAACTAATTTTGTCGTGTCTGCCCTGTACTGCTCTGCACTGAGCTGTGCTGGTAGATGTGTACATACCTAATGGTGTAGGTTGAAAATGTTGCAGTGTTTCGATGGGAAGATAGTGGAGTTGTTTGCGGTTTTCCTCAATGTGATCAAATTTGTGAAGGTCAAAAATAAATCTTGTGCATTTGCTTTACAGTAGTTCTAGTTTGTTCATAAGAACACTTTCATTATTGAAAATCGTCCAAAGAAGCGAGGCTAGCAGTTCACAATGGAGTGCTGATACCAACCCTGATGTATTGCTAGTAAGTAGTGAGGCATGGAACTGGCAGAGGAAGGATGAATGATGAGGACTTAATAATAAATTACTTACCCAGCTCAGGACAATTCAAAAGAAATTTCAAAAATATAGATCGTGGTTCGGACATTATTTTTTTTACAATTCACTCGCTACTTCTTGCTCGCAGTTCCAGATATTCCAGTAGCTTCCTGCGACTCTCTACTTGCAGCAACATAGCAGCGTTGAAATCACAGTCTGTGTGACTGAGGCTTTATTATCCAAAATCTTACACAGAAAAAAATAACTTTGACAAAAAGTATGAAAGTAAAGAACGTACACCGAAGCATTTCAGACGTTCAGTGAGTTTTTTAGTCTTCCTCGACTCGGTTGAGAAAATAACTATAACCCACCTGATATGATAACTACAGTTAACATGAAAAGACGAGTACAACTTACCGGAAATGTTCCAGAAAGCTGTTCAATTTGACTCATCAAGTTATTAATTTCAATGTCCCAATTGGAGCGGTCTATCTCAGAGATAGCATTTAGCAATTTTGAAATCTCGTGGGTCATTTTCAAAATCTCTTCTACCATCAACTCTCCATCTGCTACTTGGTCCATGATACATCCTCCTTGTCCTGCTAACACCCAATCTATTGTCTTGTTTAACTCCGTATCATATTTCTATAAATTAAAGCAAATTATTACAGCCTAACAAAAGAGTCCGAGTACGAATCTGGGTCACGCTAAACCTATTTAAATGGATATTATTTTATTAATGTAAGTAATGTCTTTTCTTTTTGTATGATAAGCTGTATCAGATATAATGGCAAACAAGACAGCTGATCCCAATCTGCGGCGAGGGCTGGGAGGGGAGAAAGCACAACCTATAGTTCTCTCTGCAAGGAGGAATGATACTAACGACAAGACCTCATTTACGACTTTTATAATTTGCAAATGTAATTCTTCACGAAATCTCAATTCATCCAGAATTATAAGTAGAGCTCGGGGTCGTGTCCGTGTGACGATGCTTGGTCTGGGTCCAGCGAGAGGCAGTAGTCCGATGGGGGTCCAGGGTTAGCGGTGGTCAGAAGGAAAGAAGGCGAGTAGATCAGAAGCCAGAGCGAGCGGGCAGTCGAGGGAGCGGAGCGTCTAATCAAGCCGGCGATTGCAGGCTAACGGACAAGACTTGGTTTTCGCAGGCTACTTAAGGTAACTTGTAAGACTCGTAGAGCTACCACGTTTTGCGCATATACGACAAGCACCTCTCTTTCGCACCGCTCTCGCTCTGACGTTTTATTCAAGTCATTCATTATTTGGGCGGTCGATGAGAACATGTTTCCCACGGATCGTGCAGCATATATTAACAAAGGGATTAGGAGTCGGGTACTTTGTGGACAGCAAATATTTATTATACAATCCGACTCCCTCACAAATTAGAATAATAACAACAATCTATACAAGTGGAATATAACAAATGTGATTACGAAAATGGCCGCGTCAAAACATTGTGGGAGAGACGAACGCGAAGATTGTAATGTAATATTGGAATAACGCAATAATATTCAAAATACTGTAATTAACACAATGCATTACGTCTTACTTTGTGGTTTGATACATTATATAAAACAAAAACTTTGTTTTGAACCAGTAATTTATTTTAAATTTAACACCAGCCATTTTCGCTTATCTCAAGCTTCGTCAGGGTAAAATTTAGAAGAAAACAGTAACAAGAGTACATAGAGTGAGCATATATATAGGTGAGACAAAATAGAATAGGAGGGAAGTACAAAATGGAGGGTCACGTATGGAATGTGGAAATCACAGGGCTAGTAGCCTGCTAAATTCAGTTGGAAAGCTGTATGGTAGGATATTGAATGAAAGAGTAGAAATGAAAACAAAGGATAAAATATCGGATATGCAAAGTGCATTTATGAGTGGAAGGGGGCCTATGGATCAGATTTTCTCGTTCTATGTGCTCACAGAGAACTTTTCTGTGCTTTTGTAGATCTACAAAAAGCATACGATCGAGTTGACAGAAAAATTTATGGAAGGTGTTAATATTGAAAGAAGGATGAATGCAGGAAACTCCATTAACGGAGGAATGAACGTGGTTGGCGAAAAGAAAAGGTTGTCCAAAGAAGCGAAGCAACAAAGTCCACAATGGAGTGCTGATACCAACCCTGATGTATGGTAGTGAAGCATGGAACTAGCGGAGAAAGGATGAAACTAGACTGATTGCTGTAGAAATGAGATCTCTGAGACGAATGTGTGTAAAACCATGTATGATCGTCTGAAAAATATTAAGATTATTAAAGAATGCAAGGCTAATGTAAGTGTAATGAGCAATATTAAGAAAGGGACGCTTAGATGGTTCGGGAAAGTAGAGCGAATGAACGAAGAAAGGAGTGTAAGGAGAATATATGACGTGAATGTGAATGGAAGAAGAAGCTGGGGAAGGAAGTTACGTCCGAGGAAGACATGGCACGATCAAGTGAATAAAATACTTGAGTCGGGCCAAGAGAATGTATGAGACGAGAAATGAAGCAAGAAGATTATGCCAAGATCGAGCTGTTAGGCGGTCCGTCCTCTCTGCCTACCCATATGGGGAAACGGCCTGATAGTTAGTTAGTGAGACACAATATAAAAGAAATATCGGAACAGTGAGACAGAAATATGCTTACATATAATAGAATAGGACAACATATGGAGAAAGAGACAACGTCAAAGGGGGAGGGATTAACACTTTTTTTCTTTTATTTTTCTAATTTAACTTTATTTTATTTAAATTATCTTCAACATCCATGTATTTATACAAATATGTTTTTTCTCAAAATAATAAAAATATTAAAATAAACGATTAAAGTTTTTATATTTCATCTATCTAATTTTTTATACAATATTTTTAGTATTACACAGTTATTATAAAACTAAACAAAATTAAATTTTGTACCCTGATGATGCTTGTGTTAAGCGAAACCAGTCGGTTCTAATAAAATTAAATAAAATCTCAAGGTTATAAACAAAGTTATTGTTTTATTTTCATTAAATATGCCTAACCACAAAGTGACTTTTTTCTATCAAAATATTATATACACGTATTCAAATATATATATTGTTACGTAACGAGAGAAAGATCCTAAAAAAGACTCTAGCCACTCGTCAAACAGCAACGGTAAAACGACGCCAGCGCCACGCTCGCCCAAAGACGGCAGCTTGCACGCCCACGCGCCGGTCACTTCCATTTCACCCGGCTTCCGAGCCACTTCTTCCTCGCCCGGCTTCAGGACGACATCTCCGGTATGCCGCCTACGGCGTCTCTAAAAGGAACGCGAGAGCAGCCATGTTGGCTAGCTGTTAATTGCTTCTACTAGGATCCTTTTGCCGCTACAACCATGACTGTAAGCTGTCTTTGTATTTCCCCTTTTGTGTTGTAACTTATTCGAGTCCCCGTTATCATGCCCGTTAAGAAAATATCAGAGAGAGAGTAATCACCCGTAACTTCCATTTGAGGTTAGGCTAGCCTTTGATTATTGTAGCATAACTTACCATGTCTGTACCTTCCCCTGAATAAACTCTAATATAATAAAAAAACAGTAATTATTGAATGAAACACTAGTATATATTGATTAACTTGGCAGGTTTGCGATAAACCGACGTAGCTCAACGGTAGAGCATCTGACCGGCAATCAGAAGGGTGCAGGTTCGACTCCTGTCGGCGACATTTATCTTTTCTCGGAAGGTTTTTTCAATTTGGATGAGTGTTTCAGGCAAAGTATATTATTTAATTCATTTAATTTTTTTTTTTATTTACCTGCTCACAGCTTTTTATATTGTCCAAATTCCCCCCAGCATCTTCAACGCGCTTCTTTATATCGTCTTCCAAGTCCTGCGCAATCGGCGGCATTGTAAGCTTTAAAGATAAGATATACTCCTCTGTGTTGTTTCTCAGATAGTCCAGAAGCTGCTGGGAACATAACTCGGCACTCTGCCCCTGGATCGCCAAATTGTCCAAAATACTCATCTGGTCATCTGATATGACGCCTTTCATACTTTTGAGTTCAGTCCTGGCAGCATCAAGAGCGGCGAGGAAAGAACGATCCAATTTATCAACTAATATCGATGCTTGTCCCAAAAAGGCATCGATTTTTTTTTGGTACGATTCATATTTTTCGAAGAAATCTGTGTCAGTTGCGCTGCTTTCCTAGAACATTGAGATTAAATGTTTGTTTGCGGGTGTATGGTACATACGGAATTTTATAAAAAAAGTCAAATTTAATAAATTTGTTATTAAGTTCTGCAAGTATTTTTAGTTTTTATTATTGTGACAGCTGTTTCGGCGATCAAGGCCATTTTCAAACTTCGGTTAATCAACATTGTGACGACTTATATATATGATTTTATTCACTCCCACCCCATTCTAATTTGGATGGGTTTTTTTAAATAATGATTTACCATCGGTAAAACCGATTTATTTGGAAAATAATTAAAATTCTCTATTCTGTGGGGTTTTTATATTTATAATGTGTTTCCCCGTATTTAAATGATAATGTTTTCTTAATGTCTGGTTAGCCACTGATTACATATTAAAAAAAAGAAGATTTGTTTTGGTAGAATATTTTAAAAATGGAAATCATAAATAGGTACCTACTTATGATTTCTATTTTCGAACCACCCGGCTGAGCAGCGTTGTATGACGGTTCAAGGTGGGGGCTGTAGGAAGAAATTTATTAATGCGGGGTTTGAAGAGGTCCGGATTATATGAATCAGTAAAAATGGATACCGGTAACTCCTTCCACACGCGAGCCGCCTTAATCTTTCATATCAACTGTGAACGGGTGATCCGCTCGTTTTCGTCGAGTTTTGCGTAAGTGAAAGTTTTTGCTCATATAAAAAAATTAAAGAGGCTATTTTGGTTTGTACTAACAGTTATAAGCCTCGCCGCTCGACGTTCAAACTCGGTCTGGTGGTTTAGAAAGGGAATAAAATACTTATTTAATAAATTGTGAGAAATTTTCTTTAATTTCTTCTGTTTTTGGCTTAACATATCACAATTCTTATAATTATTTTTTATTTTTATATACTTTAATAAGGACAATTAAATATTTATATCTATTTAAATGATGTTTTATTATAATTTTTTTATAACAAATAAAAAATAATTTTAAGTGCAGTTGAGTGGTTTCGGTGTCTGTATTTGGCGTTAATATATTTTGTATTTCAGATCTCCCTATGTCACGTATCCAGCGTTGTATTTGATTTTTAATTTTTTTATTGTTGTTGTGATTTTTGAAGGAGTGTGAGATTTTAGTACTTTTTGTCCAAATGTTGTTTGTGTTTGTGGTTGCTTGTTGAATGTGTTTTAGATTCTGAGACGTAATTATTTCTTATAATTATGTGTTTTTTTGTTATTTCTTGTTTTTTTATTTATTTATGAATGTAAAATAATATTGTTTTAGAGTATAATTGTTTTATTGACATAATGTTAAGTTTGTTGAAGATTTCGTCAGTGCTAGTCCTTACAGGGACTTTAAGTATAATTTTTATGGTAGCTTTGATAATATATAATTAATTGCACTTACATGAGCCAAAAATACTGCAATAAATACAGCGAATAAAAATTTCGACGTCATTTTAATACTTAACAAAAAAAACTTGATTTTTGTTATTTGGCAAAAGGTGTCATTAATGCTCTTATGCAAAAAATAAAAATAAAGTGGAAATAAAAATGTGGTGGTATTATAACATATATTTTTAATACAAGTAGTTCGGTGTTTAAATTTATCACTTCACGGATTTAACTCCACTTAAGTGGATTAATATATTTACTGTTAATTTAACCCCTTTAAACGCGATAAGTTTCTGTAAAAAACAATAAACTGTATCACATATGATACTTATTTAAAAATTATTTGTCGTTGAGGGCAATCATTTCTTTCAAGGCCTATATCATAAGTCACATTGGAAGATACTCTCAGTATCGCCCTGGTGAAAGACCACCATTCAGAATTGAAACTTCGCTTGAAATGGCTTTTAGCCGTGTTTGATGACCAAAACTGAATAGCCAGGTATTTCCCCACCTTCCTCTTCCCCTTTTTCTACCCCTCCCCAATACCTTCAGCCTCACAAAATTTTCCTGTTGGGGATGCCATAGTCTCACTGGCTCCAGAGGGTTGGGAGCAGTTGCGACTCTTGTGCGGTATTCATATAAAAAAAAATCATATTTGGGGATGCTGTATGGAGAGCCCATTTGAGGAAATAATAGAGTAAACCTGAGTCTCGAAAGGGAGGGAACATAGAGGCTGGAAAATGATTCTACGGACGATCTGTTGAATGCGAGAACATTCTTATGTGGCAAATATCAATCGTTTTTAAATGTTGGACTCGTGTTTATCGTATTTTCCGGTTATGCACCCGTACCGAAGGGAAAAATAGCGCTAGTTCCTCGGAGCATCTTTCATTGAAATACTGGTAAAAAAGACATCATTCCGACATCTGTGCTGCAAATGCTGCAGCCCGTTCGTTAATTAATGGAACCTGTCAAACGAGCTGCTCGTTTCTGTACATAGTAAAAAAAAATCTAGATATTTTTGGGCTCCAGACCAGAGGTGGCACAAGCAGTTGCATAAAATATACGTCAGCATATATATATTCACATAGCATATATTCGAAAATGCATAAGTAAAATTCATGGCTATTTCAAGCCCTGCACACAAATTTGAAATTTGGTGAATCATATTTGCGACAGCGGAGCTTGCTCTCAAAATATCATATATGGTACAGCGGCATCTATCAGGTTAACACAAACATCCAATAAAAATGTTTTTAATGCCGTTTGTTTTTACCTTGTCTAATTTAAAAAAATAACAGTTCGTTCCTGCTTCGCGCATTGTGCATTGTGTACAATTTACTATCCCCTTTATAAATCTATAAATATACTAATTACTAAATCATAATACAATAGGCACCGGTTATTTTAATCTCGTTTTTTTACTGTTTTGGTAGAGGATTTGATAGAGAGACTACGAAAATACCGTGCAATATTAGTTGTGAACGAAAAATACTTGGAGCAAGTGGATGAGTTTGTGTATTTGAGATGTACGAGTATGTTCATGAAAGATTGAAAGGCTGATAAGTCTTTTATCTATACTCTTCATATTCATTATAGTGAATCCGCACCACATCGCTTTTCACGTGGAATTGCATGGAAATTAGGTCGATCAAGAGGTGATTACTCTTATGATGCAATTCAATAAACCGTAAACATTTCTTCATTAGAAAAGTCTAGGAAAAACTTTGATCTTATTTGCATTTTCAAAATTATTAATTGTATTATTGACTCACCTGCTTTGTTGTAACTTATCCAGTTTGACATTCCTCGCCGTAGACTGCTTCTCTTCAATCAACACTACTAATGATTGGTACCATTCTCCACTGTCCAGAATGTCGATACTTGTTAACTCAAGCCAGGGCCTTGAAATTTATGGTACCGGTCTAAATATTTTTTTCAGCTTTTGGAAAATTAAACTTAATATTATTAATAAGAACAAATTATGTTTACAGCTCTTTTTAATATATAAATATCTACATATTTCAGAAGCAAATCTTCCCTCATCAGGATAAACAATGTACAAAAAAATAATCATAATGGACAAACATTAAAAAAGAGACAAATTACAAACATTAACAAAAAATAATAAGTGATGAAAGTGGGTAAGCAATTAATTAAATTTAAAAAAAAAAAAAATATTTAACATTAAATAAGTAATTTACATCAGAAATTATTTTTTTTGTATTTTTATTATTAGTATTATTAAATTCAAGAAAATAACAAGAGATAAATAATAAAACAATAATATTAAATAAAACCAACAATTTATTTTAAATTATCACCAACCGGTTTCGTTTATCTCAAACTTCGTCGGGGTAAAACTTAAAACTAATACATAGAGTGAGCACATGTATAGATGGGATATACGGAACAATGAGACAGAGGTATGTTTACGTGTAACAGAATGGGACAAAACATAAAAAAGAAAGAGACAGAACGTCAAAGGAGGGATTAAGGAGAAGTGGGAAAATTGAATTAAGGGGAAATATATCTTATTAGATATATAGATAGGGACTATAAGACAAATGAAGTTGATTATTAAAAATATTACTATCAATTTTAATGACTTTCTTTATTTCTAGATTATCTAATCTAATGTCAAAAGCATTTTGTGTAGAATATTAGCGCCGGTGCTGTGAATATAGATTATAGGTATGATCTTTTTCAATTAGATGGCTGGCGAATTCCGAAAAGCCATGGCATGAAATACCATCTAAGATCTGTTTGTACGGTGCTGGAGGAAAATTCTCAGGATTCCGTGGACAGCCAGGCGTACAAATATATCAATTCTGGAAGGGCTTGGCGTCCACAATTGACTTAACTGTCTGCTGTCTGTCACTGGCAAAGTGGAAGGCAGGAGAAGCAGAGGAAAGTCACCGATGCGTTGGAGTGACCAGATTTCGCAGGTGTCCGGAACGTCGGTGTCTGAGCTCTTCACGCAGCGCAGGATCGCGAGGAGTGGAGGGGATTTGTACACCAGGGAGATTGGAGTGGGGGTCACGATCCTCAGCAATGAGGAAGCGACCCAAGAAGTTGAACAGTGCAGGGATTTGATTAGAGTTTATTTTCCGAAGAAGACTAGGATAAAATGTAATTGTGATATTACTCGTATTTATAGGAAATACAAGAGTGGTACTCGCAAGTATGTTGAATTTAAAATATTAAAACTGAAAAGGCAAGTTTTTAGTTTGGATCGAAATTTTGTTGAACTTGTTATGCATCTTAGTTCAAGCCTTAAGCCCTGATACTGCGAAGTTCGATTCCCGAATTTACTATTTGGCTTGTTTTTAGTTTGGACTGAAATTCTATTGGGCTGTTATGCAGTAGGTACATATAGAGCCTTTCCCTGTATGACATTGTAAGCGTAAAATGTGAATTTAAACAACAATGAACGGAGAGATATGGCGTTGAAGCGTTTTTTTAACAGCAAATCCACAATTTACATATATATATAATGATGAAAAAAATAAATCATCCCAATTATAAATTTTCCACTGTTGATTATAAATACTATAAGTAAAGTGTGACAATATACAGTTTTAATTCAATTAGCTTAATTACATCAGTCGGGGGAGGGTAGGCTGGAGGGGAACATAGGAGTGGTATAAAGGTACAAAGGACTAGAATAGATGGAAAGGTGGTTTAAGTTATCAATGCTGGTTACATATTAATAATGGTTCATGGTCTTTCTCTCTTGTTTCTATTATATATGGTTGGTATCAGTGACGTACACATAATTATAAAATAAAAGGAAACATCGAAAAAATTGATATATAAAAAAATGTACCTAATTTTTCACTAAGAATGGCTAAGCTGCTGGCTTTAGCCGATATTTGTTGGGATTAGCTGCCACATCAAATATCCAAATAACCGCTTTATTCATGCATATTACAAGGCAATTATTGAATATGCAAAACTTCCGTGTTTTTTTGATCGCACAAGTGCATGAAAGAAAGCAACACAATGTGATAATTATTTCGTTGTAAAGTTGTACTAATTGATGACGGTATCAACAGAAGGCACTATTTGCTAAATTTGTACTTAAAAGCACGGCCTTTTTCAATACAAAAACAAACTAGTCTTCCCTTGAATGCGCACTGCGCACACATGTAGACTTTTTGTGTAGAATACAGTTGCAGTTAACAAAGTTGTAGTAATTGATGACGGTACCAACAGAAGGCACTATTTGCTAAATTTGTACTTAAAAGCACTGCCTTTTTTCAATACAAAAACAAACTAGTCTTCCCTTGAATGCCCACTGCGCACACATGTAGACTTTTTGTGTAGAATACTTTGTATATTTTGCATAATTATTTCCTGATTTTGACACGTTAAAGTAGGGCGGTCGGAAGCTCCCGCGTATTTTTAAAAATGTAGATTGATTTCTTGCAATAATTTTGTACATTTTTTTATGTAGGCATGGTAGAGTAGGCAGCGCCTCTGTGCCTATGGTATATGGAATGCACGCCTCTGATTGGTATGGACCACACTTCTAGGTATCTGTTCAGTGTCCGCAACGCATTATCAATAGACGCTATTAATGTTGTTTACTTATGTGCAAAGGCTTAGAATCCCACTCGCGCCCTTACAATGAAGAAATGCAGGAAGAAATCGTGCCTAAGTGGCCATTTCTGGATGCCTGAGGAGATTTTTTTTTTAGTTCTGTGTGTCTTTGTAACTTAACATTACCTGATGAGGTTGAAGGACTCCACGTGCACAGAACATAATATAGAAGTTTTATTGTGAAAGCGTGCAGGGTGCTGGTACAATACGGTCAGTTCCGTTTTTACACGATTTTGAAATAACACTGTCAACAAAGCGTAGAGGAAAAGGTGGTATCTTGGCCCCCTGGTGACTTTTTGGGCCCCCAGCGATTTTTGTACTTCTAATAAAGTAATCTAGGAATTCTTAAGTAAATTAGATTATCCTGTACGGCGCATTGAAGCAGAGCAAGTTCGAGTCTGCGCACAAATAGCGATATACGATTATACCACTCTACAATCTGTCAATCACAGGAAAATAGCTCCCATTATGAAAAAAAAAATTCTACACGCATTTACTGATAAAGAATGCGGAATAACTATGGTTAGTAAGGTAGTACAAATCAATTACTTAAAATTGCAGTTACAATTTTTTGAAAATCTTCTTCGTTGGCAATTAGGACCCCTACGAAAAATATTAAAAAAATGTTATCCATTTTTTTAAGTAAATTTATGTTCTTAAAAATTTAATGCTAATTTCAAACAAGATTATAATGAGTTTCCTTTAAAATATTTGTATTCTTTTTTACGTATAAAATCGTTTTCCTTTGTTTTTAGAAGGAGGTCAAATTACCCTCACTTAAACATTTTTATAACAAGTTTTTTTTTGTGTTTTCGGCGAACCCTTCATTCAATGTTTTGGTAGTCGAAAGCTTAGTAATATTCCTTCATCATAAATGATATTTTCGAATATTTCAATTAAAATCGATCAGATTTTATGAAGAAAATACAACTGGGGGGCCGCGATACCATCACTTACTCATGTGCTAATATCCATCCTTGATGGAATCCTAGTTTTTTTTCACCCCCGTGCATACACTACCCAATAATGAGTGTGGGAATAAACAAACATGTGTTTTATTTTCGTACAATCTCCCATTTTTCGTATAAACAGAATTAAGTATGATAATAACAGAGTGGTAGATACTCTTAGTATCGCTCTGATGAAATACCACCATTATGTCCATTTCTACTCTGATATCATAGAGCAAATAATACATTGAAATGCCTAAACACGTAAGGGGGAGAAACCAAAATAAGGGGGCGGGCTTAGGTGGGTCACTGTCATTTGATTTGCTAATAAATGCATCCCGACAGTCTTCAGGCAACTCGCATTGCATTGCAAAGAAGTAGCATTTACTCCTCGAAAAGCAAATCTGCTAATGATCAACTCGTCCCTTTTACAATTGTGCCGAATTTATGGCAATCTATTTTAGTATATTATAATAAAACAAATATAAAACTTTTTTCCACTTTAATTTTTATTTGACCGTAACCGGGTTTCAGCTCGTTAGGGCCATCTATTTTATTCTATATTATTATTATTATTATATTTTATTCTCGTAGTTGTGAAACATATTTCAAAATAACCCAAACAGCCAATAAGTAAAATGGTAAATAAGAAAAAGGTTGGGCTGGTTTACAAAAATTAAATATTTTATTAGAGACACTTTTTACAAATGTTTTTAATTTGCTCACCACAGTCAAAATCACTTGAAAGAAACGTAGAAGAGAGCTAAGTGGACGGCTTCGATTTTGTATCACTGAAACTGTTAATGTGTTGTATAATTTAATAAGTAAAAAACAGTAAAAAAAACGCTTACCTGTGGAATGTAATGCGATCGTTTTGATTATTATCTTTACCACTTCCATTTTTACAACGTTTGATTGCGCAGGAAACCATAATTAGTGTTTTATTCCTCAAAATCTTCGAATGATCGCTCACCGCCAGTCAATACACGAATGACGACGTCATGTATTTGAGAAATGCAAATATGGGTATTAGGGCACGTCTATTCATCCAAACGTCAGTGTCTGATATACTGTCCCCCCCCCTTTCATCATCATAATATATCTCTGTATTTTAATTTATTTTTTGTGTACGGTCCTGAAGAAGGTGGACTTCAACCGAAACAATAATAAATATAAATAAAGAAAGTATAAATATAATAAGGTGGCTTGATATGACCGGTCAGTGGCTGAGTTGGCATCGCGTTTGGGTCTCACCCAGGCATCGTGAGTTCAATTCCTCGGCTGGCTAAGTCCTCCATTACGACGCAAGCAACATCCTCCGCTTACTGTGATGGTAGTAGGAGATTTTCAAATATTGTCAGGGGATATTTGTCTTTATTTTTAATAAAAATATGTATATAGTATATATATTTTTAATTTTTTTTTTCTACCTCAAAGTTATACCAAGCTTACTAGAATTCAACCTCAATACTTTACTCCAAAACATTCATAACCACGGGCAAGGCCGGGTACACGTCGGCTAGTAATATTATAAGAGATTAATTTGCAAATTAAAAAAAAATATATATATATACGAGTATACCATAACTGGTTTTCTACCTTAATGTGAAAAAATGAAAGGAAGATGGTACAGTATGATTTGATGCTATGGTTTTTTTTGTTGTTGATTTTTAACCCTCTGATTGCCGGTATACGATAAATCATCGTCGTAGGAGTATGCGATAACTGCCAACTTAATTATGGAGCAGAATTCTATTTTTATATTAACTAACTATGACGGAGATATAAAACTTGAAAAACAAGCTCAAAATATTATTCTTCATACATTCATTTTTTAGTTCATCCGCTATACATGCCCGAACCATCTAAGCGTCCCCTTCTTAATCTTACTGATTACGTTGCATTCTTTGCGAATCTCCACATATTTTACACCTTTTCAATGAATATTATGTTAATTAACAGATTTTTTTTCTCCTTTTTTATTTCTTATTAGTTACATTACAAGTAATTTACAAAATATTTAATTAAAGGATATTATTGGTCGTGTATACCTTATCATAAAAGAGGAGTTCTTGCGTCTGATAAGGGAGCCACGATTCTTAATTTAGTCAGTACATAATATTTAATTGGAGGATTAAGGCTCTCGACTACGAATCTGGAGGTTTTATTTAATTTGCATTGTTTTACAGATATTGTTACTGCGGCACATTCCAGAGTGGAAGATACTTTGAGTTTTCTCCTGGTGAAAGACTACCATTCAGAATTGAAATGTGTTTAGTCGTGTTTAGTGACCAGTTCTGAACAGCTAGGTACTACTTCCCCACCTCTCTGTTCCCCATCTCCTTCCTATTCCCGCCACCTTCAGCCTCACAATCACGGGCTTCCAGTCTAGGCATCTATTTCGGTGTTCTAGAATGCTAAGATTGAAAAAAAAAACTGCGTCATTGATGTTGTTTGTAGCCAAATATGACTTTTAAGTTTTTAAATGAAGATTTTTAGGAAAAGCATTTTTACATTTATTTTTTTTAAATTTTACGATCAATTTTGGCTACAACAACATTCATAATGTCGTTTTTTTCAATATTGGCACTATATCACACTAAAAAGTAAGGAGCCGCCCCTGCTCACAACACACCCCAATTGGGGATGCCATAGTCCAGACGGTTTTTGTTTTTTTACAGTAACTCCTCTCAGAAGGCCGTGAGGGAAATAATTTCCCACAAGGCCTATATCATCTTTGGGGATGCTGTGTCGGGGGTCTTTTAGAGAATAGGAAGGAGTGAACTTGGGTCTTGAAGAGACCCATGTTGTTCCTACAACACGGAGGAAACATATTGCCGGCTGATCATTCCACATCCGAGCTGTTGAACACAAGAACGAGTCGTAGAAGCGACGTTGGTGTAATTGTGCGGTAAATAAATAAAGAGAATTGTTTATTATATTTAGTATTTTATATTTTTGATGTTTGGAAGTGTTTACCTACGGATTCTGGGTCCATGATGATTTGATGTTCCAATGATCCCGTTTTCTGAAAATGCATGGTGCAATTTTTGAGATTAGATTTATAATATAAGTTGATTGTGAATGATGAATATTTGGAGCAAGTGGTTGAGTTTGTGTATTTGTGAAGTATATTAACGAGAGATGGAGAGGTTGATAGGGTTATTGAAAGAAGGGTGAATGCGGGAAACTCCTTTATTACTAACGTGGTTGGTGCTAACAAAAAATTGTTCAGAGAAGCGAAGCTAGCAGTTCACAGTGGAGTGCTGATACCTGATACCAACCCTCATGTGTCGCAGTGACGCATGGATCTGGCAGAGGAAGGATGAAAGTAGACTGAATGCTGTAGAAATGAGTTCCCGAGGTGTGTGGTAAAACCATGTATGATCGTGTGAAAGATATTGAGAGTTGCAAATAAAGCAAGGCTGATGTGAGCGTAATGAGTAAGATTAAGAAAGGAATGCTTAGATGGTTTAGGCATGTAGAACCGATGAACGAAGAAAGGATTGTAAAGAGAATGCATGATGCTAATGTGAATGGAAAAAAAGTCGGGGACGCCCGAGGAAGACATGACACGATCAAGTGAACCAAATACTTGAGTAGAGCCATGTCAAGAGTCAGAATATTTGTCGAGGGATTATGAATTTGAATAAAGCAAGGAGTGCGTGCCAAGACCGAGCTGTTTAGCGGTCCGCCCTCTCGGTGGAAAACAGCATGGTGGTTAGCTAGTTAATTAGTTATCTTAGTCGAATTTTTTGAGTGCTGATTTTGGATAACGACTAACTAGGGCAAAGGACCAAAAAACCAGTATGAATAGTTACCTTATTAAAAACGTTATAATTTGAGAGACGGGTATGGATACCGCCGCCCGGGGAACTATTCATTGGATACCTGCCATAGGTCGCCACAAGTGGTTCACTACGTTTTATGGGGTGAGGTGTCATTTCGATCCTTTTTGACGTAATCAGACACTATTGGATCTTTAAAATATTGCATTCGACGAGGTTATTCTTACCCCAAGAGAAGACCCTCTCGAGGTAACTGTCTATTCTCTGCTTCAAAGCTCTTCAATCCGTTGGAGTTTGTGTGCCCTTTGGGGGCTTGTCAAACAAAAAGCGATCATGGACTATCGAAAGATCATTAATCTATAACAAAAATAAAGTCGGTGTCATAACCGATCCCTGTGAAACGCCAGAATTTATGGAATGTGAGGAAGAGGTGAAACCATCAGCAACACTCTCAATCGATCTCTCCCTCGAAAAGTCAGCCATTCACGTACACAAGAATGCGGGAACTCCGTAAGAAGGCAGTTTGTTGACACGCATCTCTCGCCTACATGCAATTGGAAATAAATTCACTGATATTTTTACGTAGCAAAGATTACTTAGGGCTATTGTAATTTTTTTTAACGATCCAATAATTTGTTCCTTTTTATATCTCGGCATCATGCTCTATGGTGTATTTTTCACCTTTATATTATGCATCATATACATTTTTATGTCATCTGATATATATATATATATTTTTTTTGTATAAAAAAATGATTTCACGTTATTTTGTTCGCCTCAACCCTGGCTACGAAATCTATAGTTACATCACGGGGTGCAGCTTTGGTTATTTGAGTTCCATTAAATATTTAATATTTTAATTAACAAATTTTTTACAAAAAAGTGTTCTTTCATAATCACCCCCATTTCCCTTTTTGTGTGATTGCGCACTAGAATTTAAACTGAAAGGAGCCAGTGGGATTACGGCATCCCCGATTGGAGAATGTTATGAGGATAAAAGAAGTGAGGAGGGGTATGGGATGAAAAACAAGAACGTTTTGGAGAAAGGGAGGATTAAACCTGGGATTTGAAGAGACGAGACCCGTGTTGTCGGAGGGAGGAAACACAGAGACCAGAAATCATCAACAGCCGAGTTATTGAATTTACAGAACGAGTCGTAGAAAAGACCCGTTCTCATGTATAAAATGTTAAAGTTTAATTTGTGAAATTCATTCTGATTTAAAGGTTTTTAAATTTAATACTAACCATTACAAATAAATCTAAAAAAAAACATTTATTTACAAAAAAAAGTTCTGCTAGGTAATTATTATTACGCGTGACATCTATTTCGCCTTCCGAAGGCATTACCAAACTGTGGAGAAACCACTTACAGGTGATCTATTTATATTATTTCCATGTAAGTACTTACTGTAAGTACAATGAAACTCATAAAATGTTTTAATTTTTATTACCAAAATGCTGTTATTAATTTCTCAACAAATCGACTGTTATTTTAATAGTTACATTGTAAAGTTTCTCTACTTACGGGTTATAATGCAATGATTATTGAAAAAAAAATACAGAATTTCTTCAATTAATTAATTTCTAAACTAAATTAAATAAAGTGTCCTCTCTATGTAGTGTCGATGAGTGCAGACATTAGCGGAGCAGAGTTTTTAAGCCGGGGGCTGGAGAGGGACGACGCTACCTAGCCCAGGGGCGTGCGAGGGAGAGGCGAACGGGTGAAGGGTGTTTTTGCGAATTACAGTAGTTAGTCAAGCTGCAGTTGCGTGGAGTGGAAAACAATATTTTAAAAATTCACACTTCAAAAAATAAAAATTTGCTTTTTTTAACCTCATACAAGTTAAGGGCCGATTTTAGGCAGTGTCCCGACCTTGTTAGATCAGTGGTTTTGGTTGAATACTCCACCCCCTTCATGGAAATTAAAAACAGTAATTATTAAAAATGGATAATTTGGATATTTTAGTGCATACTTGTATGCAGGAGCGGTTCATGGCCTATCTCAGTGGGAGTTCAATCGAATATTAATAATCGGAAAAATCGCATAGTCGCTGCGCATCCGGATTATCACGTCTGTAGCGCTAGTATGTTTTGTATGAACCATTTCTTAGGAAAAAAGTCATATACGTGCGGGTTTTATAACGCACGTATGATATTCATCTTGGACTCGCTCTTGGGCAGTATCGGCGGACGAATGGATTTTTAGCGCGGAATTTGAATGGCGCTCTGTTATAAGTATGGTAAAATTATACTACAAGTATGTGTTCTTTTCATATGTTTTTCATGGGAGTTCACTATATCCATTTTTAGATCGTGCCTGGAAAGTAATATTTATTCGGTGTCCTTGGGGTTATTTTTATAAAATTATTTATTTATTATTATTACTATCTTTTGGCAATTCGGCAGAATAATAAATTTCCCTACCCCAGTGCATATAAAAGTAATTCGGGAGGCACGCCACTGTCTCCTAATGGGCTGCAATAAAGTCTGGAATGGTCCAAATTAGTCCCAGATTAAAACTCCGTCCACGAAGGTACAATATAACATATAACTGTTCCCCCCAACCCCATTAGCCCCCGGGCCAGCCCCCGAACCAACCGACCGCCTTGCTGGAAATGTGGCACACCACTGGAAAAAACGTGAAAATATAAAAAAATATATATTTAAACATTTTTTTCAAAAAAGGCAAACAATCAAAGTTGAAGCTACTCTCAGTATCGCCTTGGTGAAAGATCACCACTCAGCATGGAAACTGTTCATTCCAAAAATGCAATATTGCCTATTTACACGAACATAAGATTTTCCCAACAATAAGGAACTCCAGTGAAAAATATAATGGCTTTAAAAATATATACTTATATAGATCAACAAACGTCGATTCTGAATATATAAGTTTTATTTTATATATACGTAGAAATTATAAATCCTTATTTAAACGTGAATAAAACATCTCACCGAAACACCTTGTTATATTAGTACCATTGCATTTGGAACATCTGACGTCCATCTGTTTTTGGATTAGTATGATAATTTTCATTTTTCTATTTTGTTTTGTATTTTAAATATGTGTTTTATTTTTTATTTTTGGCGAAATTTTAACTTAATTTGGGTAACTTTAAGCTCTATAATTGTTGTTCGATATGAAAAAAAAATAAAAAAAAACCTATTATTAATTAATAAATTGGAGTATTCACGAGCAAAACCAATTATCGATACGGATAATATGATAATGCTCAATACTATTATTATTATTTGAGTTAAAGTTTCTAAAAAGGTACATAATTTTATTACTTATGTTTGGTTTAATATGAATAGAATATAAAATGATGTACGGTAAAGCTCATCCTTGTTTTGACATTTTTTCATCATCATTCGCACGCTGACTGCCGTATAATGACCATAGGAGGATTGACTTATGAATTAAAATGGTGTCAAAATAGAAGTGATGGTTAGAATTATCACAAATACAGCGTTACATTCCACAGGAAATCGGTATTTTACTTATTTTTACGTTTATCCAATATAATTCTCAACAGTTTTGCGAAACAATCTTGTCAAACCGAAACGACGATAACGCTAAAGCGTTCGCGTCATCGCTTCCTGCAGTAATTAAATTAATAAATGTTTCTAAAAGTGTCAAACTCAATACTCCAACAAAATATTCTGTTTATGTAAACAAGCCGATTTTTTTTTATCTATTGCTGTTTTACTTAAATTAGCAGTTTGGGTTAATTTTGGGTGTCGGTAGTTACGGGAAGGATATTGGCGATAATTCCACACAGTCGTAAAAAGGACGAATGATCATTAGCAGATTTGATTTTCGAAGAGTAAATACTAACACTTTGCGGTGCAATGCGAGTTGTCTGCATAATGTTCGGATTTATTTATTGGTGAATCACTGAAAAGGACATACCTCTAGGCTCACCCACCTAAATTTGGTTTCTTCACCTCACCTGTTAAAGGACCTCTGTTGATTCTATTCTGTGCTAGCACGCCTGAAGCTGCATATTAAATGGATTTTTTTTTAATATCGGGAAAAAATCGCTTCTCAAAGGCAACACTGATACATATCACCCAGGGCGTACTCAACTGCTTGTCGTTTTGAAACGCGAAATTCAAACGAGTTCGTTTTTAAAAACTGATTTCATTGTGAAATTTTAAACACCACTTTTATATGCAATTTCTAAGTGGTAGCGACTATTAATGTTATTTCTATTACGAGCTATTCAGTTTTGGAAAAGCCAATTATCCTTTAGCAAATAAGCAAACCATATTTTAAAAAAAATGGGTTTCAAATTATCACCTTCTTCGTTGCAACTCATCCAGTTCAGCATTCCTTGCCGTAGACTCAGACATAATTAATTTCTTTTCCTCAATCAACACTCTAATAATTGTGGGTACCATTCCCCACTGTCCAGAATGTCGAGACTTATTAACTCATGCCAGGGTCTTGAAATTTTCGGTACCAGTCTAAATGATGTTTTTAGACTTTACGAAAATAAACTTCGAAGAATATCATTTAGTATGTCTAAAACCATGGACTCACCAAAAACCTCGTTGACTTAAACGTCCTCAAATGTATGTTTTTGCCATTGCTTCATTCATGTATTATGTATGTGCCGTTCCTTTTCTGTAGCTTTTGTTTATCTCATTTCGTGTTGTATACTTGGATAAATCCGTTAATAAATAAAAAAAATTTAAAAAAATAAAAATGAATTAAAAAATATACTTTGTATGCACCACTTTATTAAAATACATAGATATCTACATGTTTCAAAACCGACGCTTTCTTCATCAGGAATATAAAGAATTATATAAATAATAATGTGAAGTATAGACAAATTACAAAAATTAGAACACAATAATGTAAGAATAGACAAATTATAAACATAAACAAACTTGATCAAAGTATTAATTAAATAAGAATCATTATTTTTAGTATTCCATATATTCCTGACGAAGAAATCATCGGTTTTGAAACATGTAGATATCTGTGTATATTCATAAAGTGGTGAATAAAAGGTATATATTTTAATTAATTTATTAATAATGCCGCCACAGAGTGAATATCAATCGTTTGAAGAAATTAGAAAACAAAATTATTTAAATATTTGTAAAACAGTATTAGTTAAATTAGTTTCATACATTTAGATTTTAAAGGAAGCTACTCAAATAGTAGTTAGATTTTTTCCCTACAAGTGGGGAATTTTTCCCCGAATGGCACCACTCTATATAGCACTTGTACCTACAATATGGCCGACAGTGCTGCCATTACCAGTTTTTATGAGTCAATTATGTGAGCGGCGGTAGGTACCGGCCTCCCGTCGGGGGGAGAGGCCCCACCCGCCAGCCCCAGTCCCCAAACGTCGGGGGTGGCTCGGGGGATTGGGGGGAGGGGGATAGCAGTTGGAATTGCTTTACCGAGTTGTGACGGTGTTTTTAATTAATTACCAGTGGGAAAGGGCCGGATTTTATTGTATTATAAGATTTGAATGGGAAATACTGTGACGGGGTTTTTCGGCAGGTACATGTGTGTTATAGACCCAGCGATGGGGTAAAACAGCTTACTAACGCCATACACATAGAGGTGGATACTCTCAGTATCGACCCGGTGAAATACGATCATTCGGAATAGAAAAGTTGTTTTTGGTTAATATATAAAAAATGAATATTTGTCTATCTGTCCTCGGCCATCCAGGCATATTGGCAATTGCCGAGCACTTATTGAGACCAGTCATTACTTTGGATTAGTTCCCGAAGTACTGGGAAGACCTGAATTGTATCGAGCGCGTCTAATTACGGAAGCAATTAAAATCCACAATAACCCCATTAATATTTACAGGGACGACTTAGCTAGACTTAATAGTTCTTGATATACGGTACTTGACGGCTATACAAAACTCAACGCCGAAAACCAAATTAAGCATAGTAACAATAACAATAATTATTATATTGAAATACCGGTCCTAATAAGGATCACGCGCGCAACACGGTATCACTTCTGCATAAATAAATACACACTACATCACAATCTATTTCAGGAAGGTACAAAAACACATTTTTGCTATTTGTGCTGATAACAATAATAATTTAATAATATCTATACATAAAAATGGCTGTTTGTCTGTGTGTCCTCGATTTTAGCGAAAATTACTTAACCGTATCGCTGAAGATAGCACAGTTTGTTCTTATTAATGCCGGGAAGATTTATAGAGTAATTTGAATGAAATCCAATATGTAAAACTATAACGTTATAAAATTAGTATGAAAAACATCGAACCCGCCATGTTGTATTGAGGTTAACCCATAGAGGTACCACTCTGGTTAGCCACAGATTACATATACAAAAGAAGAAGGTTTGTTTGGTTAGAATATTTTTAAAGGGGAAAACACAAGAAGGTACCTACTCATTATTTAGGTATATTTTGAAAAAATAAATGTTTGGAATGAAATAAAATATTCGGATGAATGCTTTTTTATTTGTTTCTTTGTTTAAAGATAGTAATAGTTGTCACAAGGCATTACGTTAGCTGTCAAATCAATTATGGCACCGAAACGACAATCAAGAATTCACAACTTCATAACTTTATTATAAAAAAATTAATTACCGGAGTAAGGCCGGTACACATCAGCTAGTTTAAAATAATTTTCAGTTAATTTATTATTACTTACTTTATACCTGTAGTTTATTATTACTTACTTTACACTTTTAGTTTATTATTACTTACTTTACACATGTAGTTTATCATTACTTACTTTACACATGTAGTTTATTATTACTTACTTTACACATGTAGTTTATCATTATTTACTTTACACTTGTAGATTATTATTACTTACTTTACACATGTAGTTTATCATTACTTACTTTACACATGTAGTTTATTATTACTTACTTTACACATGTAGTTTATCATTACTTACTTTACACATGTAGTTTATTATTACTTACTTTACACATGTAGTTTATCATTATTTACTTTACACTTGTAGATTATTATTACTTACTTTACACATGTAGTTTATCATTACTTACTTTACACATGTAGTTTATTATTACTTACTTTACACATGTAGTTTATCATTACTTACTTTACACATGTAGTTTATTATTACTTACTTTACACATGTAGTTTATCATTACTTACTTTACACTTGTAGTTTATTATTACTTACTTTACACTAATATCAAAAATATGTGATCTCTCTTTAACCAATCACCGCTTATTTTCTGTGAAATTGTGAAACCACCTGTTTACAAATAAATTCTCGGATTACGAACAACAAAAAAAAGTTTTCACTTTCATGTGAATATGGGGAAAAAAAAGAATTCACGAAACAATGACAGCCCCACTATTGCTTCTCCCTATACCTCTCACTCGGACGAATCAGATTCTGATGCCCAGGAGACAGAGATGGATATTGACCCTAATCGCGGTAATCCATCAGGACAAAAAATACTCTCTGGGACACAATTTTTCCTGAAGGCCTTACAGGATACATTGGCGGAAAAACCGTCAAAGGTATCAAAAGAACAACAGCTCAAGGTGTCCCGAAATGTAACGAGTGTTCTAGGATCAGTGGCCCAGCTGTTGCTTGAAAAGGAAGAACTCAGAGGAGATCTAAACTCAGCCCTTGCAAACATCAAGGTCTTGCAGGCCGAAAAAACGATGGCAGACAATCATATTAAGCAGTTGTTGGACAAAATTCAGCAGCTAGAGTCTGATCTGGGACCGGTGATGCGTCGAGTGGCTGATGCCACGGAGGCAAGCCTATCGTTTGCCGACATGGTCAAAAATGGTCCTCAGAATACGCCAAGACCTCCAATCACCCGTACAGGACTTAGTGTTGGGACCCCTAAGCCTGCTATATGCATCTTTCCGAAACTGGCTTCGGCTAAGGATAGCGACGAAACGAAGCAGCTCCTGAAGGACGTCTTACGACCATCTGAGCATGGAATCCGCGTTACGGGTATAAGGAACATCCGTAACAAAGGCATAGTTATCCAAACCGCTACTCGGGAAGACCGGGAAAAAATACTCAAAACCCCATGTCTAGCAAACTCGGCTACTCTAAGTGCCCGACTACCCACAAAACGACATCCACGAGTGATCTTTTTTAATGTTCCTCGGGACCTTACAGATGAGTGTTTTCTCAGGAGTGCCTTAACGGGAATCCAGGAAAACGCAGACTTAGAACCCACAGTGAAAACGTGCAAGCTAAGTCATCTAGCTGGTGCTCGGACAGGATCGACATGCCACCGGGTCTACGAGGTGCCTGCCCATCTACGTCACGTGCTGGTGAAGCAAGGAAAGGTCTTTGTTGACTGGAATGTGTGCCGCGTTCGTGACTTTATTGGGCTTACAGTGTGTTCCAAGTGCCAAATGATCGGACATTCCTTCAAGTTCTGCAAGGACCAGCAAAGATGTGGACATTGTGCAGGTGAAGGTCATGCCAGGACAGATTGCCCAAAAGCTGCCGCCAAGCCAGTATGTGCCACCTGTACCAGGTTTGGCAAGCCCGCTGGACATTCGACTGGAGACAAGGACACCTGCCCAGCTTATAAGGCTGCTCTTTCCAAGGACTTTGCCACCATCGATTATGGCGTATAAATACATTGATGACGACGGTGATGTTATCTACACGAGGACTAATGACTTGAAACAGTGGACGGAAGAACATAAAATTGGCCATAATATAGGTAATTTTACTTGTGTTCAACTAAACATTCGATCCATATCTAAATACTGGGATGTTTTACATGCTAACCTCCAAAATTGTTGGAATAATATAGATATCCTAATGCTATGTGAAACTTCAATAAAAAGGGAACATACTTGTCTTTTCGAAATTCCCGGTTACAGTAGCATTAGTTACTGTCGCACATCCAAATCTGGAGGGGGTATAACCTTGTATATTCGGGATACTTTACCTTTCACCCAAAATTTACTTGAAACAAAGTTGTTCGAGAATATTTCCTGTATAATAACATTACCAAATAATTCTATACTCAATGTACTAGCAATATATAGACCACCAAATCTTAGTAAACAATCATTTATCAATGAACTTTCATCAATATTAACAAAATGTTCAAACCCTAATGAAAATATGCTAATATTTGGTGACATAAATATTGATTTGTTAAATTATATAGATCCTGTGATTATTCACTATGAAAATGCTCTTTCAAATAACTATTTTACAAAATGTATAAACGACGTTACAAGGGAAGCTATAGCAAATAGTAAAATGACACGAACATGTTTGGATCATATTTTTGTTAGATATAATAGCAAACACAAAGAAACTGACATACTCTACGCATGTGTTTGTGACTTCATCATTGCAGACCACTTTGCAACAGCTGTGAACATTCCGTACTATAAAACTAATAAACGGCCTACAAATAAAGGGCGGAAAGTCTCAATTTTATCTCAAAAACGAATAGATTTTTCAATTAGAAATTATAACTGGAATGCTTTGCTTCAGACAAATGATTGCAATAATTTATATAGTCAAATAAAAAGCAAGTTTAACGAAGTATATGAAAATAGTAAAATATTTATAGATGTAAAACCCAATGCAAGACCTTGGATTATAAAAGAATGGATGACAGAAGATATTCTATCACACATTAAAAAACGAGATTCTTTATTTAAGCGGTGGAAAAGCTCCCCAACAAATGCAATTTATGAAAAACAATACAAATCTTTTCGTAATTTTGTTACTAAATTAATAATAAAAAGTAAAACAACCTTTTTCAATGATAAATTTAAGAATAATTTTTCAGATATCAAAAAACATGGGATGAAATAAATAAAATTCTAGGACGTAGGACAAAGAGTAACTGTGACGATGTAATTAGTAGGTTTATGTTAAAAAATCAATCTGCGGAAAATGTTACAAACCAATTTGTTAATTATTTTTCAGATAACATAGCCTCAATGGTTCATAAATGTGATTTTAAGGCGTCAAATATTGTCCCGATAGAGTCACCGCAAAGTTTGTATATACCACGAGCATCACTCGCAGACATACTGAGTATAGTCAAACTTCTCAAAAATTCAAAGTCCCCTGGCATAGATAATATCCGAATGTTTGACATAAAAAGACACATAGATATTTTGGGTCCTATATTAACCCATCTGATCAACACAATTTTAACACAAGCTGTGATACCAGATGAACTCAAATGTAGTATTATCAGACCTATTTACAAAAATGGGAAACATACTGATATAGAAAACTATAGACCGATTAGTATATTACCCGCTCTAGAAAAGATTCTTGAAAAATACATATCTTTAAAACTAAGCAAATACTTGGAGTGCTTTTCTTTAATAGATCCTAATCAATTTGGTTTTCAAAAAAAAAAAGTACTGAAATGTTACTTCAGGATTTCTCTAACTATATAAATAATGAACTGAATAATAAAAGACATGTTTTGGTACTGTTTATAGACAATTCAAAGGCATTTGATACTATAGACCCGATGAAATTGTTAAATATTTTGGAGGCAATAGGGGTAAGAGGAAACTTTCTCAAACTATTCAAAAACTTCCTAACCAACCGCCAAATCCAGGTAAAAATATCAGACAAATTTAGTAAAAGAAGAAATGTCAAAACAGGAGTTCCACAAGGGTCAATTTTAGGTCCAACGCTCTATATTATCTTTGTATCACTTATGAACAAAATATTCTCGTTTGTTAAACATTATGTATATGCTGATGATACAGCACTTATAATATCCCATGAAAATTTGGATACTGCAATAAAATTGTTACAGGTAGACTTTATTTCTTTATTAAAATGGTCACATGACTCTGGTCTAATAATCAATGCTAAAAAAACGAAATTGATGCATATAAGATCCCCGCATGCAAGGTACAGAGAGGCACCTGTAATCATATCCCATTCATTTAATTGCATTCACAATAATACCAAACAGCCCTGCGCGTGTACAAGTATCGAATTAGTCAACCAGTACGTGTATCTAGGTGTTACGGTGGATTGTAATATGAAATGGGACGTACAAATTTCCAACCTCTGTAAGCGACTTCGAGCCATTGTAGGAAGACTCCACAAGATAAAATTATACGTGCCTATAAAAACTATGAAACTAATTTATTTGTCTCTAGCAGAATCGACTATAAGGTATGGTATAACTTCTTGGGGACACTCCTGTAAGACCAACATAAAACATTTACAGCTGATTCAAAACGCCATGGTAAAATTGTTAGTAAGTAAAACAGTTTTTAACCAAAGGCGAGACATTGATATCATGTACAAATCAATTAATGTATTACCTGTTCGTGGTCTTTTGTGGCATAAAATTCTACTGCAACATATATCTGAAAGTCCGTATAAGGCAGTGGTGGATCATGTACACAATACACGTTTCACACAAAATATAGGAATGATAGTGCCAATATTTCAAAATAAATATGGTCAACGAACCCTTGAATACATTGTACCATTTATATTTAACAAATTGCCGTACGAATTTAAAAACAATTGTCCTATGATGAAATTCTCACTGATGTTAAAGTGTTGGCTTTTGGAAAGTAACCTTGTGTATTGATGGTAACAAATATGACGGTCTCCATGGTTGTATAGCTCCTAGATATCTGGTGTACTTACTGTTACGGTGTTACTATTATATTTAAGTCTATCCTCATTGTAACCAACCTGTACTGCTGTTTTATGTATATATCTTTTAAATTTTTATTTCTTAATCTATTTAATACTTACAGATGCTTTGATATTTCTGATATTTACGTAATAGTTATATTTTTGTAATATGAATGTTTTTATAATGTTGATATTTTTAAAAGTATTGATGTTTTTATAATATTGATATTTTTATAATATTGATACTTTTATAATATTGGTACTTTTATAATTTTGATATTTTTTATGATATTGACATTTTTATAATATTATTTAAATCGGTGTTATAAGATTGGACTCTAGTATCTCAATAACAAATCTGTAATGCCTTTACCATTATTTTTTCTCTTTAATTTTTTTTTTCTCAACTTATGTACAGGACAAGATGCATGCGCCTAAATATAATAATTTTTGCCCTACATTTGTATGATGATTGTAATTTATTGTTGTATTATATTATATTGTTGAAATAAACTCCTGCTGACAAGCTACTTGCAGTGGCTTAGCGGGTATAAGTTCCCACTGTATATAATTAATATTATACAATAAAAAATAAATAAAAAAATGAAAATAATTTTTAAAAAGTGGAGAGATATAATTAAAATCCTTTCCCGGCGCGTTTTTTAAATAAACTTAAGCAAAGTTTTGTAATCCGCATTTAAAAACAAATTGAAGTTATTATTTATGAAAAAATGACTCTGCACCCCATTACATTTTCCTTGAAAAAACCTTTAAGGTGAGTTTTGTGAATATTCAACATTTTAAAATATTTTGTAAAACATACGCAGAACACACGGCCAGAAGAATTTCATATTTCTGATTTGAATTTGATAAATACTAAGCCTATGCAATTAAAAACAAAAATGTAATAAACATTTTGTTTTCCGTATGCGTAATAATATTATAATTATAATAAAAACCTATAAATTTGTTTTGAACCACTACAATTTAATATAATATTCTCCTCCGGTTTCGGAAGTACCCTTCCCTATAATATATTAATTATAATTAGGAATATATTAATTATTATTTTTATTTATTTATTAATAATTTTTTTAATACATACACTCACACAAACGAGGTACAAAGGTTATAAAAATTTATTTTTTTAATATTCACTTATATATACATCTGAACACATGTGCATAAACCTACGTGTAATGCATATAAAGCAAAAAATCCCAGGTATACCCACCAGTGCGTGGGTATACCTGGGGCGCTATTCCCGTTCTTTTTAAGGAAGATTCCTTAACTTTTTCCTTCGGGTTAAACCCTTCTTACTTAACCGCGGTTCCGGTTCTCTCGGATGACAGCTGTCAGTTGAATTCATCGAGCGACATTTATCAAAAATGTCAATATTTGCGATGTTTTAACAAGATAAAAACGCAATATTAAGTATTTTACTAATTACGTTATTATTTACTTTAAACACAATTAGCTAGTAAACATTATTAAACATTATATAGATGTTGACTTCTTTGACAATTCACGTAAAGCGCAAATTCAAATGTCACTTTTAGAACTAGAGACAAAAAAACGTCATTACTATCTAATGAGGTAGGTACCTTTTTATAAAACGTGATTCTTCGTTAAAAGGCTTACTTATGGTATTTAAAAATAAAATAAAAATGTAATAAAATTAATTATAACATAATGTTATTGTTTTTAAAAAGTTTTAGTTCAAAATCTTATGTCACTTGAAGATATTTCATCAATTTGTGTTTTCAAATAATCTCTTAACAATTTATTTATGATCTTTTTACTATGTCTCACCGGAATTCCGCAGTTAATCAAGAAGTCTTTAACCCTAAGGAAAAACGTAAGGAATCTTCCTTAAAAAGAACGGGAATAGCGCCCCTGGTATCAGTTAGTGGCAGTATATTAGTATATTTGTATTAATACATGGATGTTGAAGGTAAATTAAATAAAAAAATTGTAAGTTAAATAAGAAAAAAAAATAAAATAAAAGAAAATGGGGAAAATATACAATTATATCAGGAAAATGTTGATATCTTTGGTTTTAATCCAGTTTTTTTATAATATTTCTGTATGTGTTTTAAGACGATATGTTTGGACACTTACATTCTGTAGATAGTACTAGTATATAATAAATTTTAGGAGCAATAAAAAAGCATTTGTCCGCGCAAGTCTAGTTATTAAGACCTTATATTCCTGACGAGAGAAAGGTGCTTTCGAAACCGGTCGAGATTATTATATTAAACTAAACTGGTGTAAGCAAATTTATACGTTTATATCATAATTAGGACAAACCGTAAAGTAAATGCTTCTTATGAATAAGTATTATAATTTTTTGGATTAACAAATAGTCCCCCCTCCGTCTTAAGGCCATCCACCGGCTAAAATTTTAACGAAATCACGCGCTCCTTATGCAGGTGGCGACAAGGTTGAAAATCCCGCTGTACATCGGCCGCATGTTTCGATTTCGGAAAAAAAAAACATCACCAAAATGCGTGTTTTATTCAATTCTGTAAAGCTCAGACCTAATTATTAAAAAAATTTACGGTCATATTCTAAAAAGCTTCGTTTACCACAATGAGAAATACGAAAATATGGGAAAAAGTGTTCATAAGTAGGAGATTTTGCGCTTTAAACATTTTTTTAATGTCTCATACTTAATTTTTTTCTAAGCTTATAAAAAGACATGCCAAAAAAGTGCACAGTTAAATGAAAGGCCAAGGTGTGATCTACTTGCAGTATTTAATTCAATGACCTATGATATTTCTAGGCCAACAAATTCTCAAACCGAAAACACACGATTTTGCATTACTTCCCATTGCGTCGCCTTAATCTAACCTCGTAACTTCTCTAGTTCTCCCGTTAACCTGAAGTAACCCATTCTATATTCACACTGAAATAATAAGAAAACAATAATTTACGTTAAGTTATTTTGAGGAAAAAAAATACATGACGTCTTCAGTGGTCGAGCGATTAATAGCCTCACATTATACTATGAATTCATAAATAGCGGGTTCGAATCCTGGAGTGCGCAAATAAATTTTATTTAATTAATGTATTTTGTAGATTTATAAATATACTAGCTAAAGTACCCGGCTTCGCCCGGGGCAATACATGCTTTGGAGTGAAGTTTTGAGGTTGTGATGTGTTACCCCTACCCCTACCCTTATTCCTACCCCTACAAAATATCAAAATTCTGCTTTAAGGGGGTGAAACATTGACGTGCATTGCTCCTTGACCAAGGGCAGGCTGTAGCTTTCAGGCGTTGATTAACACCATTCATCACACTATTAAGTATGAAGAATAGGGAGCACAAGACAAATTACACAGTATTTGAAATCGACACAATTTCTTAAAACGAATCATGAAATAATAATTTTCGGAAATTTCTAGAAAATATTTCTGATGTCTTGAAAAAGTGAGATACGCACAGCTTCACAGCTTATATGGGCTGCACGCCACTGGGTGGGAAAGGGGATGGGGGTGGTTTTTTGAAATCTCATCTCAGTAACCTTACTCTTGTTTTGAAGGTCAACTGTGCAAATTTCATCAAACTCGGAATAAAACTGTTGGTTTATGCACGAAATCAACACCGCCCGGGACACCTTTCTTCATTTATATAGATAGACATATCGAAATCACGGGTAATGGCTAGTAACAATTATATATATTCTTTTAATTATAACAAAATCGACAGTCTGCGTGGTTGAGTGCTTACAATCCTTGGATACGAATCCGGAGGTCGCGGGTTCAAATCCCGGAGTTCACAAGTAAAAAAAAATAAAAAAATAAAAAATTTTTTTATAGAAAGCAGTCACTTTGTGGTTAGACATATTTAATGAAAATAAAACAATAACTTTGTTTATAACCACGAGAATTTTATTTAATTTTATTAGGACGGACCGGTTTCGCTTAACATAAGTATCTTCAGGGTACAAAAATTATACTTTTTAAATTTTAAGTTTAATTTTTGTACCCTGAAGATGCTTATGTTAAGCGAAACCGGTCGGTCGTAATAAAATTAAATAAAATTCTCGTGGTTATAAACAAAGTTATTGTTTTATTTTCATTAAATTTTATTTGATTAATTTGTTTAATTTTTAATTTATAAATTTTTTTTTTTTTATAAATTTGCTTTATGGATTCTTTTATAATCCTACAATATCCTAGGAATCGTATAATATCCTTCATCTTTTTTATCTAACTACTGAATTTATGTTACATTATTTGTGCTCTTTGGGAAAAGATCTTAACTGGATTAAAACACCTAAACTAGGAAAGGAAAAAGGACAAACATTTGGTTTTAAACAATTTACTAAAGTTACTTTTTGTACTTACTGAATAAAATATAATGAATATGTTATTAACTATTTTGCTGCATCCTTTTCTCTCTGTAAACTCTGTAACTCAATATTATCAATATTACTAAAAAATATAATGTTTTTTTTTGTACTCAATTTTAAACGCATTTTTTTCCTCATAGCACCAACCAGTACCTCTCAAACACAAGTATATATATATTTATTTTTCTCATCTCTTCATTAATACTTAATTCTATTTTAATTATCACATTTTACTCAAATTATCTGCAACACAATTGTTTTTTTTTTATACTATTCTTCACATCTCTTTATACTTAATTATTATGCTTTTTTCCAGATATATTGTATTACCATACTATGTCAATACTAGCTTTTCTTCCTTTTATTTTTGTATAATGGCACTTAATATGAACTAAACTTGTCAATTTGACTGTCCTAAAACGGGATTTGTTCCTAGTTGAGCAGTCAAAGCTTTCTTAAATGTTTTTGTTAAACAATGTGTTTTTCAAATGAATAAATATTCTCATTCACACAACTCAGAATCATTTAAGTCCCATATGAGCACCATAGATGCAATTTAGTAGTACATCAACCTATGATATCCAGCTCAAACTCAGTGTTCTAACCTCTACGCCACTTCACATTACAATACCCAAGCCGAAAAACACGAATTCAATTAATGTGATCATTATCTCAAATTTAAGTGCCGCCATTTTGCAATGAAACAGCGATAAATACGGCTTTCATTTTAGCATAAGCAATTATTATTATTATTATTATAGAGTTGGAGCCTTCCATCCCGCGTCTATGGTCCTGTATCCGCTGTCTATGGTCCTATGCATTAGTTACCATAGACATAGAATAATGTTCCGCTGATAATTTATGGGAGCATAGTGTACAGAACACGGGGCTCGCTGAACGATACAATTTAGGCGAATTCATGGCGTTAATTAAAATTGTCGTAAAGTCGGAGGAGATAATTTCGATGGAAAAATAATATTTATTAAACATTGACAAATCTCAATGAATTTTGAAACTGAAAAAATCACAAAAAATAAAAAAGGTAAACTGTCGCAACTGGGAATGGAACTGAGGTCCTCTGTCTTCCAGAGACAACACTCTCAATTTTTCGATTTCCACTTATTTTTCTAGATCTCTTGTTTTATTATTCTTAAGGTATAAGGGTATCGAAGGCAACGAGCGGGCTCACGGAATAGCAAGAAAAGGGGCGGAATCATCGCTTGAGGGATCCGAGTCTGACGTAGGAGTGGCAACGTGACACATCAAACTACACATTGAAAGATGGGTTAAATCCCAGCATTGGAAGGAATGGGAGAGGACATCTGGAATGAGACAGTCCAAAGTACTCATATACGGACCTAACCCCAAACAAACCAGGTAACTGCACAATATGGGCAGAAGCTCATTGAGGGAACTGGGGGACACTGCCACCTCAGGAGTCGTATACAGCTGTTGGAAGTGAAAAACACCAATAGATGCAGGGAATGTGAAGAGGATGAAGAGACTCCAATTCACCTGTAGTGTCAATGTCCGCCTTGATGGGAAGAAGGCTCAGCTACCTGGGAAGATATTGTTACGTAACTACAGAAAGATCCTAGGAAGACTCTAGCTACTCGTCAACAACAACGGCAAAAACGACGCGAGCGCCACGTTTGCCACAACGGTAGCTTGCACGCCCACGCTCCGACACTTCCTTCTCACCCGGCTTCCGAATCACTTCCCTCTTGTCCGCCGCCTACGATCCAGTCAACTGCGTCTCTAAAAGAGCGCGCTAGAAGCCATTTTGGTAGCCGCAAATTGTAGCGCCATATTATCATGCATGCTGGGTTAACGCCCACTGTGCGAGATGCATTAGTATAACCACAGAGCACCGGTACATGGTGACTCTCTCGTAACTGTAACCTTAACTTCAGTGTACTGATGTCCAAACCCGAGACTTCCACTTGGACCCTTTTGCCGCCACAACCAGACTGTAAGCTGACTTTGTATTTCCTCTTATGTGTTGTAACTTATTCGAGTCCCCGTTATCATGCCCGTTTAGAGAATATCAGAGAGAATAATCACCCGTAACTTCCATTTGAGGTTAGGCTAGCTTTTGATTATTGTAGCATAACTTACCATGTATGTACCTTCCCTTGAATAAACTCTGAGTCTGAAAGCATTTAGTAGATTCATTTGGCGTAGTATTAGAGTCCCCGACCCCAATTATAAGACTGCCCGTCGGCCTACGGCCCTGCAGAGGAGCTTCTTGGCCTGCCGAAACTGAGCTAGTCGAATGTCCAGAGCTGAGCTCCCTGTCAAGACACCACCCTCGGGGTAAGTCTAAACCAATGAACTGTCTCCCGTAACTGCTCTTTCCCAACCTTCCTCCTTTCCATCTCCTTCTCCCACATCCCCACCTCCAGTCTTATTCTTTCTTAACAATATATTGGGGAAACAAGAGACATAGCCGAATATCCAATGACACCCCTGGTGAACTTTATCACAGGAACCGGGTTACTGCAAAGGAATAGGGTAAAATGGGAGATAACACAATGTCCCGAGTGCTCATGGGAGCTATGTACACCGTCTTCGTATCAATAAATAAATAAATATATAATGTTATATAATATAATAAATCTTCATTTAGTTATATTTTTGGCTGCTATCTTTTTGCATAATCGAAAAGTTAGGTTCATGTCCACGCTGAAATTTTACTCGCGGCCTCTGGGTCCATAGCTAATTAGCTTGTAACGATACAAGTACTTACCCCCGCTCTCTCTTTGATAATTGACACTTCATACGATACGACACCATTCCTAAGGACAAAAGCAATGCTCTTATAGCTTCTCGACAAGATCGTTAGTCACTGTTGTTTGACAGCGTCACAGAAAGGAGTATTCTATGAACGGACAGCAGCGTATTCAATGGCGGCCATTGGAATCCAGACAAGAGTCTTGCGAGTTAGTATGTAGATTTTCTCGGTTGTCCCGCCCTCTTGAGCTTCATTTAATTTTTACTTTAATGGTAACATGGCGCCCTATTTAAAAACTCTATTGAGACAATGTTTTCATGTTTGTAGATTTGCAATAAAGAACTCAAGTCCATTTATTTATTTTTTTAATCAATGTTCAAACTTATACCAGTATATTTCGTTTTTTTCTAAAATTAGTTTGCACAGTTAAAATAATTTTTAAGGTTTCAATTTTTCAATGCCCGCCAAAACATTAGAAATATGGCCGGTCGGTTTTGATCAGTTTTGAGGTTAGAATGTTAAATGTCAAAGCAAGGATGAGCTTTACCGTACATAATTTTATATTCTTTTCATGGTAAACCATAACTAATCATAAATAATAAAATTATGAATGTTTTTATAAACTTTAACTTAAAGAATAAAAATAGTATTGAGCATTAATATTATCATAATATCCATATTGATAAATGGTTTGCTCATGAATACTCTATTTTACTTCACTAAAAATATATTTTTTTTATATTGAACAACAATTATAGAGTTTCAAATTAAGTTAAAATTTTGCCAAAACTAATAAAAAGAAAAGTGAAAAATCAAAATGTCCATACTTATCTAAAAATTTCAAAATGCAATGGTACCAGCATAACACAGTGTTTTGATGAGATGATTTTTTATTCACTTTTACATATAAAAGAAGTTGTATGTATATATGTTTAGAATTGGCGTTTGCTGATGTATATGAATACATATTTTTAAAGCCATTATATTTTTCACTGGAGTTCCTTATTTCCCTTTGTTAATATTGCATCAGATAAAACTGAACGATAAACTAACTATTAGCAAATTCATATGTTCAAATGTTCAAAAAACCTTTTATATTTACGGAATTCACTACCAAAAGCACGCAGTTCTGTAAGTGCTGAAAATCTTAAAAATGATATTAATTCAAGCATCGCATAGTCCGACTGTGCAATGTGCTCCGTAGTATGGGTGGGAGCAATTTAAGATCATAATAGCTCCCTGGATACAAGTTTAATCTGGGCACTAATTGGCTGTGGCTCCCTCCCAGCCCCCTGCCACCCTATCGCCCCCGCCGCCCGTACCGTCCCCCCGGCAACACTCCCATAAGCGGGGGCGGGGGTGGTGCGGAAAGTGACCCCTAAAGAAGGGGGCGGACTGGTTTTCAGTGGATAAATTAATATTTTTCAATTAATTTATGGGAATAACTTATTGGAGTTTTTAAACCTCATTGTAACATTTAATCACTGAAGAAATAATACTAAATGAAACATGAAACCGAAAAAACACAGAAAATAAAAAGCTGTAAGTCGCGCCATTTTCAGTGAAAATGCGAAACAGAAGAAGAGACAGGAAATAAAAAGAGACCGTCGCGAATGAAACTCGAACCCGAATTCAACGAGGTTTCGCTAGCTCAATTGGTAGAGACGCCAGTCCTGGATAGACTAAAGGTTCTGAGTTTGAGATCTATTTATAACTATTGATGTTATTTTCAATAATTATTATTACAAAAAGCCATGGCGTCGAAAGGTTCGACCGTCCGGTCATCCTTTCCTAAAGCCAAGCCTACCAATTTAGTCTGGAAGCCACTTAAAGCTTCAATAACGGCCGTTCTTTTCAACTTTTCGAATGATCAATCTGAGGCACCGATCAGCCAAGTGTTTTGTTGAGTGACGCTCTGTTTGCCAAGCATTTTTATCGTTGAATATCCTAAATTGTCTATGAAGGTGCCCGCCCACTTTCGTAGACAGTAGCTTATAATAATAAAAATAAATTAGTTTTTTTTACATTCTAAAACGGGAATAAATATTTGTCATTTAATATCTGAATCGCGTAAAATAGTTCGCGAACTAATAATGGCATTTGACATTTCGGTGACATTTTTTCATCCTGTTGTCACTTTTTATAACTAGTCCTTTATTGAGCGGAAATTAATCCACAAAAATCGATATCGTAAGTCGATCGTAAATTTGATCGAGAATTTCGTTGGGAAGAGCGTATTTGTGCATTTGAACAGTGTTGAGGCAAAATTTGCTCAGTAGGGTTGGGAAGAACGGCCGTAAGTTATCCTAATTTCAACGGTGATACCATTCTTTATTTCCTCTATCTTATTTCATTTGACATTTGTTAATAGTTTCTTAAATGGTTAAATAACATTTTTCATTTATTAATATTAAATATTAATTTTTTAAACAATAAAACATGAAATGTAAAAATATGCACAAAAAAAAGACATCTTCTGTTCATAGTCGTTTGTTGAAAATCTATTTGCTTACGAACATAAAGATGGATGCCAATCAATTTTTTTTACAGTAACTCCACACGGGAGGCTCTGAGGGAAATAATTTCCGTAAAGGCCAATGTCATCTTTGGGGTTGCTGTGCGGAGGGTCTTTTAGAGGATAGGAATGAGTGAACTCGGGTCTTGAAGAGACTCATGTTGTAATAATAATAATAATAATAGTTGGATGACTTGTATAGCGCCGTTTTTGTGAAAAATCACCTCAAGGGCGCTGTACAAACATTTCCTAACCAATTATGTACAGACAGATACAGAAAAACATATTAAACATGTAGGAGGGAGGAAACACATAGGCCGGCAGATCATTCCACAGCCGAGCTATTGAACACAAAAACGAATGGTAGAAGCGACCCGTTCTCATGTGACAAATGTCAACCGTGTGCAAATGCCGGGTGTGAATTTGGCGTGTTTCCCGACTGTGCACCGGTGCCGAGGGGATCAATGACGCTAGTTCCTCAGAGCATCTTCCATCAAAATACCTGTGTGTTCAGAACACATACGGGGGGACTATATCGCTAGCCAGTTGGGCAGCGTTGTGAGGCGGGTTATGCAGTGGTAGGTTGAAATACAGATGCCGGTAGCTCGTTCCTACACACGAGCCGATGTAAACAAAAACGAGTCGGCGGTCGATCTGTTAAGAGGAACGGCTGCTCTGCCTGTTTCATACATAAGAAAATTATTTGCGAGTTTACTTTATTTTTTTTTAAAATTATCATAATGCTATGTAAAAAAATTAAATAAAAAAAAACCTTTCTTTTCGGGTCGATATTTTAAATTATGTACGGCAAATTTGTGTTGAAACGTAAATTGGTCATTTTTTAATTTAATTTAAAGTCCACCATAATGGTTATTTAAATTTTTTTTATTTATATTTTCAAAGAATACGGAGCAAAACTTTTTTTAAATCGCCGCTAGCCCTCAAATAATTGTTAAAGGTGCCTTTAAAATCGCGAAAAAACAATTCCCATAATGGCGTATATTTAATAATTTAAAACAAAAATTACTTCTAATCCGTACTATATATTTACTATACTTTTTGATGAAAATAAAAATCATTAGGTTTAAGTGAGTATTTTGGCCTCAAATTCAAAACTAAGTTTTGTATGAAACGGATTTTCAATCAGACAAATCACCCTCCTTCGCACAAATCTTGCAGGTTCATCGAGTATTTGGGATCTCCAGCACACAGGTGACTTCCAAATTCAACTGTTGAGCGTACTAGCGATTTGTATAGGATTAGCAGTTTGTCACTATTGAAGAATCCGCTAGCCCCTGTACAAGACACCCAGTTTCTTGAAATCCAGATTTACTAGATAGAGCCCCGACACTTGAGCTGGTCTGAAATACTCACCCCAAGCACCCCAATGGAGTCTTTATTGGGGAGGGTGCTCCCAAAGTACTTAATACTTAATCACTCAAAAATGGCCCTAAAAGTCACGTTGCAAGTGCATAACTGAGGCAATATTCCAAAAAAATTATCTGTACATTCTGTACGGGTAGTTATGAAAATGTACAAGGTTTCAAAAATTAAAAATCCTCAAACTGTAGTCCTTATATTCTATGAAACACGTCCCAAAATATCTGAGAATCACTGAAAGTAATTTTGGACGCTTAAGCTATAATTCCAGTACGTACGAGTATTTCATTAAGTATTTAAATGATTACAATTTGAGGAATACTGTCTTTTGAAACTTGTACATTTTACTTAATTACCCGTATAGAATTAATAGAATTTATTTATTTAAGAAACAAACAGTGCATGTATAAAATGAGTGGTGTACAAATTACAAGGCTTTAACAAATTATTACAAGGATCGGTGCCAATGTGGAATATCTAGTACGTAATTATATACATTTTACCGGGCGGAGTTAGTACAATGCTAGGGAATGATACATGGTAAAGATAAGAAGGCATAAGAAAAAAGTGTAGAGTGTATAAGTGTATGTGTCTGTGTGTGTGTGTGTATGTGTGCGAGTGTGAACTCGCATGTGTACCTATGTGTCTGAATAGTGCTATGCACAAGACAGTTGTGATTGCGCATTGATGTTATGAGTAATATTTTTTTTAAATGACGGTAGGGAGTCAAAAAACATGTCGAGATTTAGGTTGGGACAAAGGTTATTAAATGTTTGAAGAACACGTGACATCGGTGAATTTGCTGCAGCGTTTGTTTTGTTGATTAACATGTAAAAAATGGTATGGCGAGTACCCCAGATTCAGAATGAGATTTTTTAATCCAGAGAAATGCGAATTGATCAAGAAGATTCTATTTTTAGAATCCATTGAAAGAAGCGACGTTACAGAGAGTGCCAGCAGCGGTGTAGAAAACGAATCTAATTCTAACCTTAACCAATTAAGACAATCACGAGATGCTCATGCATCATTTTGGAATTGCTTCGAAGAACTTCCTTCTACCCAGCCACCGGAGCGCGACGATCCTAAAAGCCCCATCGCTCTAGAATTGGATTGATATGTAAACGGAGGATTACCAGAACGGCTGTTACCAGAACGTGCGGAGAGTCTTGCATTCTTATGTCACAACTTGCCTTTGCTAAATTTTAAAAATTAATTGTTTAAATTCGATTTTAATAAACACAACTTTTTAATCCTCCTGTTTTCATTATATTTCCCAAAATATTATATTACTTTAGTTAAACCGAGCATACTCGTCATTTAAAGAGAGTTATTCGGCCGAGTACGAGTAATAAAAAAACGCCGAATACGCCGAGTACCGAGTATTAGACGAGTACTCGGCCCATCACTAGTAATTACCTTATATTATCAAAGTAGATTCCTAGAACAGAGTGCGTCGATTGGCGGCATTTCTATGGTTTTTTGGAGTTTTATGGAGTTCGATATTGCCGCTTTCCTTTCAGGAGTAATGGATGACAGTTGTTGTCAAATTAACAGGCCGTAATGTTAATAATGCCGCCATTAGCCACAGTACAGTAAACTTGTGCTCCGTTCCCAATCACTTTAATATGGTTGTTCGCTGTTTTCACTTAGCCTAACCCTTTCGATACCGAGATTGTATTTTTAATAACTACGTAATGAACGCTTCTACAATTTGAACGGCGACGGCACGGCTTTCTGTGGAGGCATAACAGAAAAGCAAAATGTATAGGTTTGTATCAGTTGCATACACTGAGTTTTAAATCAGGGTAGGCAATTAAAAAAAATTGCGAAATAATTGTCCTGGCTTCAGCCGATGTTTGTTGGATTACCTATCACACAAATAACCGCTTCTTTTATGCATATTATAAGTTAATTAGTGTATATATAAAATTTCAAATATTTAAATGAAGAAAGAAAAAAATAATAATATGATCAATATTTCGTTAGTAAAGTTGTACTAATCAAAAGAGGTACCAACAGATGGCACTGATTGTTATGATTTGTACCGAAAGGCACGGTCTTTTTCGACACTAATACAAACGAGTCTTCCCTTGAATGCGCGTATTGCGCACAAATACACAATTTTTGTGTGGAATACAGTCAAGATTTGAACATGATATGTGCGTCATTCTGCATACTTAGTTCCTGCTTTTGACACGTTATATTAGGGCGGTCGGTGGGGCGTATTTTTGAAAGTGTACATAGATTTCTTGCAATAATTTATGTGGGTGTGGTAGGGTAGGCAGTGCTTATGTGCCCATGCGGAATGCACGCCTGTGGTTTGCATGAAGACGTATTTAATTTACAACGATAAGCTTGTTGCGCCGTAGCGTTAGACACCTAGTTCCCCGCAAAGCCATGACGACAATATTTAGAGTATAGTGTGTAGTTACAAGGATAATTTGAAGTGTGAGTGAGCCCCGCGCTCCGAGACCCTGCCCGCCCGCGCCCGCCTTGTCCGCTCACCCGCCGACCTCCATAACTTGCGAAGCGTCTTTCGCGTGCCGACGGTGAGTGTTGTTGCTTCTTTTATGATACGCAAACATCTCACAAATGGTATTTACGACCACGGCGTAAGTTTAAAAAAAGAACGACGACATTGCTTGCCGTAGACGAAAAAATTATAAAAGCACACTAACCTCCCAAAAGTAGAGAATAAATAATAGTATTTATGACAGTAGTTAACGTTTCGGAGTTGGACACTACGACCATCGTAAAAACAAAAATTTACCTTATTTAACGCCGTCAGTGGCAGAAATGGTCCATAGAAAAAGGCTGGACCATTTTACCACTCTACTTCTCTTGTTACCCCCACCGTCTCTGCTCAAATTCCATCTTATACCCTCCATTACCTTAATTAAATTGGATTAAATATAAGATTGCCATCAGCAAGTGCCGCTAGCACATAAAACACAGTTTGCAATTCTTTGAAATAAATAAAATAAAATAAAAGCCCTACAGTAGCAATAGGCAGCCCGCTCATATGGAAGAGAATATTATCTCCACATTTATACACCTCTAATCACAGTTGATACACGAAGAGGAAGAAGTGTTCCCTGGCACTGCACACAAAAAATACGATATACATTTACTTGTTGAAAATATACTAAAATAAGAACCCGTTATACTATTTATCCCGATGAGGAAAGCTGTGCTTTTGAAACATGTTGATATTTATATATTTAAAAAAAGTGGTGTAAACAATGTTACTCTTATTAATTTATGGCAAGAATTTTTTTTTTCGATCAATTTTGTAAAATGATTAAGTTTTATTTTTTAAAAATGTGTTGTTTTACCACAAAGGAAAGACACCGAAAATTTTTCTTTATCTATACGATTCGTTTTCAGCTTTTTTCGTATTTCCATCAGGTGTTCGCATTTTACCCCACTCTCCGCCACCCGTAATTAATGGAGTTAGTAAACGTGAAAGCTCAACCAGTATCAATTAAAATAAGACCTAACCACCGTCACGCAAAGGGTTATCAAGCTACTCGAAACAAAGTGAGAGATAAGCTACCGTTCACACGTAGAAAGTGCACGAGCAGAGGAGTCGGTGTCGCCCAGCAGCAGATCGGCTAATGTCAACGCAAATATGGAAAGCACTCCAAACTCCGCGTCAGACCCATTAGCTGCCGGCCTGTCATAGATGTGATATTATCGCGATAATATTGGTTTTAATGTGGTATTATGATATTGTGTTTATTTTATAAGTGTGTCTGATTTACCTTCGCGTGATTGTGGACATGTTAATAAAGAGAGGGTTACTGAAATAATTATTATTATTAATAAAAATAGATGGTTTACTTATACAGTGTCGTTTTCGTGGGAAAATCACCCCAAGGGCGTGTTACAAATTAATTAATCTAACTTATAACTTGTCAGTTAAACTTATATCTAATGACAATATGGACTCCACTCTACGGTGTCTACAAAGACTATTCAAAGGAAATTACAGAATGAGCGCAGCTAAACTGGGATACGTTAATATGTTCTCTAAATATCTCCACCCTCACTAACCGACGAACATACCTTGATCTTATTACCCTATATAATTGTGTATACCGGACGGGTCTTGTGGGACCTCTCACCACGAAGCGCTACTGTGGAATGGTTAAAAAATACTCCCCGCGCAGTATTTACGATGCCCTACCAGACGTTACCCCAGTCCTCATTTCCCCTCGCCTGCTAAGGCTCTGAGTGGTTTTGATTGGTCGTCGCTCGGACCAATCCCAGCCTCCTCAGATTGTTTAGCAACGCTAAGAACTCAGGATAACTGTTTATTCAATATTTTGGTTAATTTTAACGGAGTTCGGCCGATAAAATAAAATAATAAATATCGCAGAAAGATAGGCCGGACTCCTCTTTGTATTAAAAACTAATAAATTTAAATATATGTTCAGATGTAAGAATTATATGTAAGAATTCCCCGATTATAACTGGGCCTGGGACCCCATATTCTTTCTTGTTTTCATAATAACTAAATAAATAAATATGATAGAGAGAAGTAATTTGGGTTGAGATAAAGAATACAAGACTGCCAATATAATGAAGAATATTAAGATTTTCTGAGCATTACCCAGCGCGTGCCACGAGCTCAGAAAACCCTCGCCTCAGGCAAATTCGGGACGCGCTGCATATCGCGCCCGGCTTAGCCCCCGGGAGTATAAATACAAGCACACGGCCCGTTCCAAGGCAGTCTCATTTCTTCGCTCAACCCAACGCTATCTCTTCAACTGGAACCTACAACTGCCTTTGACTTCTCACCTTTGGATACCCGACCACAGCAGAATCTACAAAAGTCGACAATGTTTCCCTTTTGCAAGGAACAATATTTGGAAATCCAGAGCGAGCCCGACGCCCGAGACATCACGGATACGATAACGACTTGACCAGCACCCTATTTTTATAGTCTATGGACCGGACCCTGAAGTGTCTGGAACATAGTGGTCCTCTCGAGCACGGATCAAGTCACATAGTGATCCCCGGACTACGGATCTAGTACCCAGCCGCTACCAAGATGTCCCGAAATCTACGCTCTGGCAAAGGTGCCCCCGAAGACGCAAGCAAACGAGATGTCACAAGCCGTGACCCTGAGGGGCCCAGCCTCGCACCCCCTTCACCCCCTGGCCCAAGTTCTGCCAGCCCAGCTGTATACGGAGCCGAACAATCAAGTGCGGCTGCCCGGTCCACCAGAGCACAAGCTGCCTCGGCAGCGGCTCTAGCCACCGAACCCGCCTCTACAAGGACCACCACTGCCTTCGCGGATGAGCACCTGACGTCTGATAGTGAAGCTTCTACTGAGGATACTCTCCGTCAGCTGCAACGAGAATTACGCGCAGAGAGAAAACGCAGCAGGGACTCAGCTCGGCAGATCGAGCAATTGATCGCCGCATTGGGAGTTTCGAGGCAGCCGCTCGAGCTCCCCACATCACGCTCCTTTGACACAGCGCGACCACTTGAGACACCAAGGCCCCTTGACGCATCAGCACAGCTCGACACGCTACGGCCGCCTGAGCAACCACGGTCGCCTACCAC
>JAHDVE020003385.1:0-25338 GCA_022606495.2 Halesus radiatus | reverse complement strand
GACATTGCGCCAGTCGTCAAGATTATCTCTTAAGAAAAGTGTAATTGGGGAGGGGGTAAAAAAAAATAAAAAAAAAAACCCTGAGACCCTGGGGATATGGAGGGGTCCAGGCGGCTGGGAGCGTGCCACTGAGTCGGGGAGACGGGAAGGCCGTCACCACCAAGCTTGCTCCATCGGGAAGTACACAAGGGATCCGGCTAGGGCAAGTCAAAAGTAGATGACTGCTTCGGGTTGCAGGGATAGGGTTAATTTTCCACTCCCTAAGAGGGGATGTAGACAGTACACAATAAAAATATTTTTGGGTTCAGTTCGCCTGAATATCTCAAAATGTTTTTGAGTTCTACACAAAGAAAAATTTTTGTACCTAAAGAAAACAAAGCTAATAATAGGGAAATAAAAATGGAAAACAAAATTATAACAACAGTAGAGGCATCAGTGCAGAGTGAAAAGTTTAAAGCTATAATTTAAAATTAAAAAAGAAAGTATAAGATATATTAAAAATGGCAGGAATCTAAATGAGCAAAATACAGAAATAGAGAATGAAACAAGGTAACAAAATAGCAAGTAGAAGATAAACATTTACAAAGGGAAACATAAAATGTAAAACAAAGCATATACAGTAGTTAAATAAATTTAAAATCAGTACCAGAGATTCAAGAGGACAGTACCTCCGGCACCTGAAACGATAAATGATTTTACGAAGCTATTCCGCGACTCTAAGTTCAGGCCATCTCTCCACCCATCTACTTACAAACCTTCTCAGACACTCGAAATTCACCTTATTGCAGACCAGATCAGCATTCCAGGCTGGTCTGGTAATTCCAGTCAAACCATCCAGCATTTCCTCTCTCGCATCCATCAAAATCTCACAGTGCCACAGAATGTGCTCGGCGGTCTGGTTTGTATTTTCACAAGCGCAGTTTGGGTGAGGGGATAGAGATAGACTATGAAGTCTACCCCCAAATTCACCGTGCCCCGATAGTAGTTGGGTAGTATGGTGGTCCAGGTGTAAAAATGCCCCTTCCATTCTGCTTCTAACTGAAGGGAAGAAAGAATAAGTCCATCTTCCCGTCGTCGCCCTATCCCAACGTGACTGCCAATCATCCAGAGTTCTATCACGCATCTCCTTAAGAAGCTTTGGCAGGGAGACCTCACCACCCACGGTCACGTGGACACCTAGATGGACAGCCTCTCTACCTCTTGTTAAAGCCTTCTTAGCCAATACTTCCCTAATTTCTAAATCAATCGGCAGGATTCCGGCCAGAACCGGTAATGCATCTGATGCTACAGTCCTGTAAGCTCCCGAGAGCGCCAGTAAAGGAGTGCGCTGGCCCATTTTCAGAGCCAAGAGTATGAGAACATTGTCAAGGCGGTGCTCCCACACCGAAGCAGCGTATGAGATTTGGGTCACGTACACTGCCCGGTAGATTAGCCGGAGCGCAGGCGAGCGGAGACCCCACTCGGCCGTTGACAGTCTTCTCAACTTATGAAAGAGGACCTGGGCTCTACTGGACGCGCTTTTGACGTGGGCCAGGAAAGAAGACGATCTATCTAAAATGACTCCCAAGTGTCTGGTGTTTTCCGCAAAGGATATTGTGGAGTTTCCCATTTTAATAGAAGGGTTACGTCTTCGACTGAGGGAACCCTTCATAAGGAGACCCACTGTCTTGTGGGGAGCGAAGGTTAATTTATTTCTTTTACCCCATTCCAGAACCATCTCTAAGCATTCCTCGGCCTTACTTTCGACCTCTTTCCTGCTGTTGCCCGCCACAAGAAGATGCTCATCATCCGCATATGCCACTGATACACAACCCTCAGGCAAAGGTAACCTGAGGCCGTCGTCAAAAAGAATTTTCCAAAATTCCGGACCCAAAACTGAGCCTTGGGGACAGCCCATATCCACTTCTCTGATAATAGTGGTGCTCCCGTGAGCAACCACGATGGATCGGTCCCTAAAATAGTCCGAACAGATCTCAAAGAGATCCGGTGGACAGTTTCTATTCCTTAGTTTGATAAGTATCATTGGCCATGATGCGTTGTCAAAAGCCCCGGCAATATCTAGAAATAGACCTATCACATACTTCTTATTACCAACCTTCACCCAGTCGAGCGCAAACGAAATGGCGTGCTCGGTGGATTTCCCAGGAACGAAGCCGAATTGGTGGATGCTACCGGGCGACAGGTAATGGTCTAACCTCTTACGTATGATTTTCTCGAGAATTTTACCGAGGATGGGCAGCAAGGTGATGGGGCGGTACGCCTTCGGGTCCGTTCTCGGCTTATTGTTTCCCTTAGGGATTATCCTGAGCACACCCCTCTTCCATACTGTGGGAAACTTTCCGCGTCTCAGACATGTGTCCAAGAGTTGGAAAAGCTCCTCCTTTGCAAAGATCCAAACATGCTTCACGATTATACCATTCAACTTGTCGATACCCGGGGCTTTCTTCGGACCGAGACCCTTAATTATAATATTTAACTCCGCTTTACTGAATGGTGGTAAGCTTTCGACCGTCTGGGGGAGGTCCCTAGGAGGAAGCCTTGAGAGAATTCTCACTTGTTTGTGATGGTCATTTTCCCCTGTTACTGTCTCTAGAGGGACTAGCTTCCCCAGAAGTGTTTCCAAGGGTCGTGGCAATGTCACAACTCTCGGCATCCCCATCGTTATTGCCCAGTGTTATGCTGGATAAGTAACGCTCAGATCCTTTGCCCGTTTTTTGGAGTGCGCTGTAAACTTCCCAAGGATTTGAATTTCCGACCCCTTTTACCCATTCTCTCCAGGAAGCTCGTTTTGCTAAGCAGACACCTATTCGATAGGCACTACGGGAGCTTCTCAGTTTAGCCATTAAGAACGCCTCCTTGTCAGGGGTACACGTAGCCCGTCTGGCAACTCCAAGGCTCCTATAGGCCCTCTTATACGCGCCCTTCAACAAAGTCAGCTCATTTGACCACCACGGCGTCTGTATTTTCCTCTTTGGGTTTGATCTTCCCAAGGAGGAATCTGCAGCTGATACCACCGCCGCGTTGAAAAATTCCCCCAATTTATCAGGATCACTAGCAGCCAATGCATAGAAGCCCCTTAAATTATCGCGCAGTGTCCTACCAAATTTATCCCAATCCGCTTGTTGTGTTTTGAAGTGCCAGTTTGTGTGAGGTATTTCATCAATTTTAACTCCTAGGGAGAAAGTGATGAGCCTATGGTCACTTACAAGAGCGCGTTCGTGGACCATCCAGTTAGACATCTTAGCCACAATTGACCCAGAGCAAAGAGTTAAGTCAATGTTGCTCTCCCCTCCGGTGCCAGAAAACGTTGAAGGGTATCCCGGTTCATTGATGATGAAAAGACCTTGCGCAGAGATGAGGTCCTCGACGGCGTCTGATCTTTCCGTCCTATTTTCGTTATTATCGTACCACAGAGAGGAGCGCGCGTTGAAATCCCCCCCTCTAATTATGTTACGCCCCTTCAGAACGTTAAGAGCGCGCGTCAGGCTAAGGATGTGTGGTCCGACGGGATTTCCATATTTAAAGTAGACGGATACGAAAACAATCTCGATATCATCGAAGATTATCGATACGCAGGTTTGGTACTCATTCGAGAGCCCCTCGAGAAGGAGGGGCTGAACACTGAAGTGTTGATCAGAACACCCGCACCCGGGGATTTCCCTACTTCGAGTACCTCCCCTGGAGAATCTATACCAGCTGTCTTGCCTTGCCGGAGATACTGCTCCTGAATCAGAATAATGCTGAGGTCCAAATCGGCCATTAATCGTTGAGTCTCAAAGGTTGCCCCTCGAGAGCGCTGCAGATTTACTTGTCCAATTGTAAGGGAGTTAGCGCCTACCATAATCAGTTTTACGGACTTGGGCCTCTACAGCAGCGTGGTGGGCCGGGCACGATCTGTCACCTGTTGGGTGGTTGGACGGTTTGTTAAAGCGCTTGCAGGTGGCGCAGACAGCGGCGTCAGCTTTCTTGGGGCAATCCTCGATGTCATGGCCGGTTGCGGCGCAGTGGCGGCACGTATTAATTGTCATGGTGCAGAACTTGCTGACGTGGCCATACAAATGACACTTAAAACACCTGGTGGCCCCTAAATAGTCGCGCACGCGGCAGGCATTCCATCCAAGAAAGCAGAGGCCGCTGTCAATCAACACCTTTCGACTCTCGGGATGGCAGGTGACTATCATGTTCATGGAAGAGGAATCCCTCTTCCCGAACAGAGACACACGGCGCATCGTCCGGAGGTGGTCCTCTAGGGAGAGCGTTGACTTACCTCTGATATTGTTGGCATAAATTTCCGTGAACAGCCCTTGGTCTGCTGCCGGTTCGCCCTTTGGTACGTCATATATGACAATTTTTGGGAGGTTGCCCTGAGGGTGAATCATCTTCAGGCCGCTGGCTTCGATTTTAGCCGACGCCTTCTTGATGTTGTCTAAACCAGCCGTGCTAGAAGTCTGAACCATCAATCCTCCTCCTTTTAATTTCCGCGTGCGGACAGCTTGAAACCCATCCTTTGATGGGTTCAAGACCTTCATGAGCTCCTTTTGGGTCTCATCTGAAGTCTTTCCTTCCGGCACGGTTGGGTAAAACAACACAGTCGGCTGGAGCGGAGGTAGAGCCCTCTCAAATCCATCCACTACAAGGGTACCGGAGGGAGGGGGACCTGAAGCAGCACTGGCATAAGACTTACGCTGCGGCAGTGGAGCTTGTGCAGCCACAGTTATGGGTACTCGTTTGATGAGTACATCCAATTTATCAGAGAAGCCCCTCTGAGCCAACATGACTTCTTGCAAGGTAGCTGCCTTGGTTTTGGCTACTGCCAAGTCAAGAGCAAGTTTCATTAGTTCGTGAGACATTTGGTCGAGGCTTACCTGAATAGTGCTCCTGTCGTCCTTGTTTAATTTACTCTTACTTGAATGAATTATTTCAGTAATATTCGACATCTTAGCCCAGAATACACTGAGGCGGTCATCCTCTATCTCCGAGATATCCTCCGTGCGCGACCTCTTCTTGTTCTCCTGGTTGGGTGAAATAACTTTAGAAGTGCCGCTCGTGAAGGCGGATGTCAGCGCTGCAGCTCCTGACTGCCCGTGCAGATCCGAGGTAGTGTCTCCTAACGTCGGTGGCGCTGAGTTGGTCGTCTCAGCAGCGAGTATTGCTGTGCAAATGCTCGTTGTCTCAATTGGCGACATGGCTTGTCTTGAAGGGCCTGGCAGATCTCTCTGTCTCTTCATCCTCTCGATGCAGGCAAAAGATCTAGACGTAGATTCCCTGTGAGCCCGCTCCGCTAGGAGTCGCTTGATTAGAGCGTTTGAGTCCTCCTTGGCCAAAAGTCTGTAGTATTTCGTCCTGAGTTAAGTAATTCGTATCCTCATCCTCCGAATCCATCTTGAGTTGGGAGGACCGTCACTATCGATGTTTGGTCACGAAACACAAAAAAAACAAACGTTCCGGGATAATTTCTTACAAATTTGTATAACTTGGGACAAAAAGGGAGAAATGGGGAAACTTACAATAGGCGAGGGAAAACCCGAGACTGATACTCAAAGTCGGGAAAAAAAAGTGGGTTAAAAGTGTCAATTTCTCTATCAAGAACTCTATCGTGTCTTCAGATCATTTTTTTGGCAAAAACAGTTATTTATATATTTCAAAAAAAAAAAAAAACAGTTATTTGTAGACCGACACGAGTGTGAAATATCGTCCTATCGATTTTAGTTAGTATTCGCACTTTGTTTTTTTTTTTAATTCAATTAATAACAATGTTTCATTAAACTAAATGTAAAAAAAAATATATATGTAAAGGGGCCGCAGTTCAGCGAGGCGCGCTGCATTCTCGCAGCTTGTCCATTTCCCGGGCTCTGAGTAGCGCCGGGCTGCGTTCGCGCAGAATGGGCCGCCGACAAGGGGACCGCCGATAACAGCGGGGCCGCAGTTCGGAGAGGCGCGCTGCATCCTAGCAGCTTGTCGTTTTCCCGGGCTATGCTTAGCGCCGGGCTGCGTTCGCACAGAGGTGGCCGCCGCCGAAGGGCCCCAGTAACAAGGGGGGCGCAGTTCGGCGAGGCGTGCTGCATCCTAGCAGCTTGTCGGTTTCCCGGGCTAAGCTTAGCGCCAGGCTGCGTGCAGAGCCGGACACTTTGGGGTCGGCTGGTGCGAGGCTGTACACCTGAGTGCGGCAGCTATTGATGTGTCGGTAGAGCCGGCTTACAGCAGGGCCGTGAGCAGAGCCAGACACTTCGGGGTCGGGCAATGCGCAGCTGCACACGTCAGGGCGGCAGTCGTTGTCGAGTAGATGGGGCCCGCCTATAGCAGGGCCGTCAGCAGAGCCAGACACTTCGGGGTCGGGCAATGCGAGGCCGCAATTTCACTTGTGTTGCCAAATGATTGTCGATTCGTGGGGCCCGCCTATAGCAGGGCCGTGAGCAGCGCCAGACACTTCGGGGTCGGGCAGAGCGAGGCTGCGCACCTCCGGGCAGCAGATGTTGTGACGGGGCCCGCCTATAGCAGGGCCGTGAGCAGCGCCGGATACTTCGGGATCGGGCGGTGCGAGGCTGCGCACCTCCGGGCAGCAGTTGTTGTGACGGGGCCCGCCTATAGCAGGGCCGAGAGCAGAGCCAGACACTTCGGGGTCGGGCAATGCGCAGCTGCACACTTCAGGGCAGCAGTGATTGTTGTGGAGATGGGGCCCGCCTATAGCAGGGCCATGTGCAGCGGAGCCAGACACCTCGGCGTCGGGCAATGCGCAGCTGCACACCTCAGGGCAGCAGTCATTGTTGTGTAGATGGGGCCCGCCTACAGCAGGGCCTTGGGCAGAGCCAGACACTTCAGGGTCAGGCAATGCGCAGCTGCAGACTTCAGGGCAGCAGTTGTTGTTGTGGAGACGGGGCCCGCCTATAGCAGGGCCGTGAGCAGAGCCAGACACTTCAGGGTCAGGCAATGCGCAGCTGCAGACTTCAGGGCAGCAGTTGTTGTTGTGGAGACGGGGCCCGCCTATAGCAGGGCCGTGAGCAGAGCCAGACACTTCAGGGTCAGGCAATGCGCAGCTGCAGACTTCAGGGCAGCAGTTGTTGTTATGGAGACGGGGCCCGCCTATAGCAGGGCCGTGAGCAGAGCCAGACACTTCGGGGTCGGGCAATGCGCAGCTGCACACTTTAGGGCAGCCGTCGTTGTCGAGTGGATGGGGCTCGCCTATAGCAGGGCCGTGTGCAGAGCCAGACACTTCGGGGTCGGGCTGTGCGAGGCTGCACACTTCAGGGAAGCAGTCATTGTTGTGTAGATGGGGCCCGCCTATAGCAGGGCCGTGAGCAGAGCCAGACACTTCGGGGTCAGGCAATGCGCAGCTGCACACTTCAGGGCAGCAGTCATTGTTGTGTAGATGGGGCCCGCCTATAGCAGGGCCGTGAGCAGAGCCAGACACTTCGGGGTCGGGCAATGCGAGGCTGCACACTTCAGGGCAGCAGCCGTTGTTGTGTAGATGGGGCCCGCCTATAGCAGGGCCAGACACTTCGGCGTCGGGCAATGCGAGGCTGCACACTTCAGGGCAGCAGTCGTTGTCATGTAGATGGGGCCCGCCTATAGCAGGGCCGTGAGCAGAGCCAGACACTTTGGGGTCGGGCAGTGCGAAGCTGCGCACTTCCGGGCAGCAATTGTTGTCGTGTAGATGGGGCCCGCCTATCGCAGGGCCGTGAGCAGAGCCAGACACTTCGGGGTCAGGCAATGCGCAGCTGCACACTTCAGGGCAGCAGTGATTATTGTTCCGGTGAGGCCCGCCTATAGCAGGACCATGTGCAGCGCCGGATACTTCGGGATCGGGCGGTGCAAGGCTGCGCACTTCGGGGCAGCAGTGATTATTGTTCCGGTGAGGCCCGCCTATAGCAGGGCCATGTGCAGCGCCGGATACTTCGGGATCGGGCGGTGCAAGGCTGCGCACTTCCGGGTTTGTGTCAGTGCTCAACAGCAAAGGGAGTACAGACGCGGCGATCAGTTGCTCGATCTGCCTGTTTTGTTTTCTTATTTCTTGCAACTCTTCCCGCATCCGACGGATTATTTCTTTCTTGGAATCCTCACTCTTGGATGTGAGGTATTCGTCCGCAGAGGCTACTGTGCTCCGTGTCGTGTCGGTATTTGTGGCTAGAGCCGCTGCCGTAACAGCTCGTGCTCTAGCATCCCTGGCGGCCGTACTTGATCGTTCGGGAACGTGTGTCGCTGGGTCGGCGGTAACCGGGCCGAGGGGTGCCGAGCCGAGGGGTGCGGGGCCAGAGACTGTAGCGCCGAGCGCTACAGAATTGTAACTCGCGTCATTCCGTTCGAGCCCCCGGGGAGTGAGGTTGTAAGCAGCTGGGCTGCCATGTAATGCACCGGGCGCTGCGGAGGCAGGGGGCGCAAGACCGGGCCCTACAGCGTAGTGGCGGCTAGCCTCATTTCGCTCGTGGCCGTGGGAAGCGAGGTCCGATGTAGCTCCGCCGGCGTATGACGTGTCGAGCGCTGCGGGTCGTGCCGGGCCGGGTATTTCGGACTGCGGCCACTGTGTTCCGCCATTTTGTAATGTGCGGAATGCTTCCATCATTAATGCAGCAATCTGGGAGAGCGGGTCTGCTCTGTTATTCGCCCGATTTTGGGTTCGACGCGCCGAGTCATCCGTTGTAGTTTGACCCGGGAATGTCGCGTTGACGTTTGTGGGCTGCGGTTGACAGGGCTGCAGAGGGGTCGTTTGGCCGTGCATCGCGAAGTGGGATGCTGGAAGCCGGTACTCTGCGCCTTGTGTGAAGCCTTGTGGGGCGCCTTGTGTGGAGCCTTGTGTGGAGCCTTGTGGGGCGCCTGTGGGGCCGTACACTTCTGGGTAACGGCCTGTGACATCTTGTTAGATCACCTGGGTAGCGGCTGATGGGCAGATCCGTGTGTTGGGGATCATTATGTGACTAGATCCGGCTAGAAGGACCACTTGTAAGCGACCATTGTCGTTACAAGACTGTAAACATGTAGGGTGCTGGTCAAGTCACTTTCTATGCTTCTGGAGGTACGGGGCCGACTATCCTTGAGGCAGGTTCAGGAATCCTTCAGGTGGGAGGCAGGAGAAGTGAAAGACTTTGTATGGTTACAAGATGTGACTGGGTACGAGTCACGATTGCTCGTCCGAGTGTGACTCCTGCGGTGGTGGATATGTGCCTTGATGGGATCACGGCGTTGGAGGGCAGGAGGCGAAGGGCACTCGACTGCACTCGAACGGTGGGCGCTGGGGTTCGGCGGTTCCTGCCGAGTTTTCTCGCAGCGTCTCAAGCTGGGATGCAAGTGGTCTGCTTGCTTTGTAGGAGACGGGAGTCTCGACTACGACCACTGGCCGGACGGTCTCTACTCACTCGTCTCTGTCCACTACTGACTTTGCTTCGGCCAAAGTCCCCCTTTTAATCACATCCGAACTATTCTTCGGGTTCCTTCGTAAACTACGAACTGTGGCTCGGTGGCTTTTAATTAGTTCGCTGTTAATCCCCGTAACTGCCTTTTTCTGGCGACTGCGTAATTCCCGGGATTTAAAGCCGGGCGTTTGTAAATTACCCTCAGGTAAACAGACCTCGGGTACCGTATTATGGATTAGAATAAATCGGTGTTTCCCGCACTTATGGCTTGTATCAACATAATGTCGCAAAATTAGAATCCTAAGAATCATGATAATTATGATCAAACGATCACGTCGGTTACACTAAATATACATATAAAAGCCCATATGGGCGTGTAATCAAATAAGTAATTAAGTAAATAAATTACTCCAAAATTATTTCATTTAAAAGATAAGTCCAGAGTTGAAAGCATCAACAAAAGTTTTTAGTAGTAGTAGTATGACGCATACTAGATAATATTTCGATGATACATAAGATAAATTGGATAACTACACGTGTTATTTGTTTGTATAGTACCTACGATGTTTCATCATAAAGATTAAATTTAGAAAAAAAAATATTCCGTAATTTCAGAAAACATGACATTTGAGCAAATTGTTCAAATAGTATCCAAAACAGTACGATTCATTTATTTCACTTTAGTCAGAAATTTAATCCAATCGACGCAGTTTCTTATTAGCAATGATTTCATTGCAAAACGGCGCTATATAAACTTGACCATTTATATTATATTAGGCATTGACGTGCAATCCATAAAGATTGAAAAGCTGTGCCTACCCTAAGAAAAACGAATTCAAACGCAAAAATATTCTCTTCTTCAATAATTGGATAAAACTTGATGGCACTGTTTTAAGTAAAGAATAATAACTTATTTTGATACAACCACTCTTTTAATAACAAATATCATCATGTTTAAAAAAACAATCGTTTTTTTAGTACACATTGTTTACTGACGAAGAAACTAATGATCTTGAAATATTTATTTTAACAATATTTTATATTAAAATAGTGGTTAAAACGAAATAATTAATTATCGCAATTATTTTTCACTAAATCTTTTCTCATATCATAATAGTTTTACCGAAAGAGATTTATTTGACATTTTCAATCAGAAACAATTGAGATGACGCTCAGCGGAACCATTTATTTGTATATCTAAAGCGTTCGGGATTTCTCGAAATTATATAATAACCTACCCTTGGTTAAATACCAATGCACGCCACTGATATCAGGACACTAAAGGTAACTAACATCATAATGTATGAAGACAGGATACATAATGCTAAATTAATTGGTGTGCGAAATACTTATTGCGTCGTTTGCGATGGCATAATATACATCTCTGGGTACAAAATCCGTGTAGACGCAAGAACATTTAATACTTTAAGGGCACCGCCAGGGTCACTCGTGCCACACTTCGTGCAACAAATTAGTAAGTGCGTAATACTTGTGTTATAGTAAGAAGAGAAGTAATTGCACCAGGCTCTTGAACCTACGATCTACGATACCTGCTGCTACTAAACACACAATCGAAACAAATAAAAAACGTTTATTTTGAAAATATACGAACAAAGGAGTGATTAATAATATTTTCTAATTTTATTTTTATGTGTAAACATCACGTTTGTGTTTTATATGTTTAATTCACTAGGAAGAATAGAACGAATGAAGTTTAGTTTTATTATGTTTTTACAATTTACCACAGTTTTTCAAAAGCTATTACTTAGTATTGTGTTTTATAGTTAAGCCACAGGCAGAGGCAGACAGTCTATAGAGTGAGGGTGTAAATCTGTGCATACCCCAGGAAAAAAAAGGGTTAACCTTCAAGCGGGCACGCAGTCTTTTATAGCAGAAGCGGTCGCGCGTAATTATAGCTAATTTAATATAACATACTTAAACATTTAATGCAAATTCGTATATTTTTATAGCATTTTTAATATTTTTAACAAAAATTCTAGTTATCAATCAGCTGAATACAAAAAGTTTTATATTTACTCTGAAGATTCACTGTCATCACTTGAATTATAGCGCTCGCTGGAAATGAAAGTGGTGTGATCGCAACAAATATTCCCTGTACAGGATAAGAAGTGGTTTATCGATTACCATCCATTCTTAGCACTATACTCTCAATGTTTCTCTAGTAGTTGATGTGCTTTTTACAACACTATTGCAAGTTCGGCGGGTGCAATTTAGTGTAGAGTGTAATCGTATAGAGTGGCAGATGCTCTCAGTGTCCCCCGGTGAAAGACCACTATTCAGAATCGAAACGTTGCTTGATATAGCTTTAGCCGTGTTTGGTTAGCAGATATGAACAGCCAAGTACTGCCCTACCTACCTCTTCCCGATCGCCTTCCTCTCCCCATACCCCAATTAGGAATGCCATATTCTCAATGCTCCGGTTAGCAGAAAGTACTTGAGACTCTTGTGCGGTATTAAAACAACATAAATGTCGGTTAGGCGTCGTCGCTCGACTGAACATTGAATTCTACACACAGCGCGGGAGTAGGTATGAGATGTTGTTTCGTTGCAATATCTCTATCTCAGGTTGCCCGGCAGAGCAGATAAAAAATGTGAAAGACAAGACAATAGTGAAGAAAGGGACGTGTGTGATCGTTTCAGCGCCACGTGACCGCTTGAAAATTAAAAAAAAAACTCTGTCATCTTTTTTCGTTGTCTCGTGAGAGCTTAGACTTAAAATATGAGTTTTGGAAATTAGATTTATGACACATTATGTCGACATACATGGTTTGTGAAAAATCGTGTTGTTTTATACATGGGTCGTGAAAAATTGTGTTGTTTTCATAATAACAATATATATTATAATTTTTTTTAAATTTTATTGCCCAAATGTTTTGAGCAATTGTGGGGTTTGCCTGTTATCGCAACTAAACCTTTCCTCTTTTTACTTTTCGTTTTTTTAACTGTCAGGCAATCGGTTAATTATTTACTTATTCTAAAATTTTAAAAACAAAAAGATTAGCCATTAGTCCTGTGTTGAGATGAGCGGCTTTTCAATTTTAGTGAAACGATGTATTATAATTTTATTTTTTAAAAATAACACTAAAGTTATTCCGACTAAACAACTATAAAATCTACAGTAAATCTTTAAGTTGGCCGTACTATTATAGATTACAATAATAATTTACCATAATAATTTCATTGTAACCCAAATAACTATCATAAAGTATCTGTGTGACCAATCATAGGGTGACCATATTTTTGCAAACGAGAAGTAGCGATTAAATAATAATAGCTAAATAATAAAAAGTAGTGAGTATATAATAGTAGGTAAATAAAAATCAGTTAATATAAATAAGTTAATAATAATTCATGAATATCAATAAGTAAATAATAATAAAGAAATAATAAAAATTAAATAATAACAACTAAATAAAAGTCAGTAATTGTACGAAGCATATAATAATAAGTAAATAATAGTAAGTACATAATGATAAAAACAGGTCAATAATATTAAGTGAACAAAATCATGTAAATATTAATAAGTAAATAATAATAGGTAGGTAAAATATTAAAAGTGTAAATAGTAATAATTGACTAATATATAATAAGAAATTATTAAAAAACAAATTTTATTATTTATTTTATATTTTATTCCAGCAGAATTAGGTGGTTGCAGGAATTGAAAGAGGTGGGCTTGGGCGTGAAAATGAGTAATCTGAAAGTCTGTTGCCCGGTGTATGCTGATGATGCGGTACTGATTGTTAACAGTATGAAAGATCTGCAGTCCCTCGTATCTAGGATGAACGAAGTATGTATGAAGAATGAACTAATGATGAATGTAAGTGACTCTAAAGTCATGGTGTTTGAAAGAAATAGTACGAAAACAGTATCTAATATAGTTGTGAATGGTGAATACTTGGAGCAGGTCGATGATTTTACGTATTTGGGAAGTATGTTTAGGAGAGATGGAAAGACTGATAGGGTTATTGAAAGAAGAGTAAATGCAGGAAACTTCATTATCGTTAAAAAAAAACAAAGAAGCGAAAGTATCGGTCAACAATGGAGTGCTGATACCAACACTGATGTATGGCAGTGAGGCATGGAACTGGCAGAGGAAGGGTGAAAGTAGACTGAATGCTGTAGAAATGAAATTTCTGAGGCGAATGTGTGATAATGAGTATGAATAAGAAAAGGACGTTTAGATGGTTTGGGTATGGAAGACGAATGAACGGAGAAAGCAGTGTAAGGAGAATATATGACGCGAATTTGAACGGAGAAAGAAGCCGGGGAAGCAAGAGAAAGAAATTGCACGATAAAGTGAATCAAATACTTGAGTCAGGCCATGTCAGAAGTCGGAATAACAGAAGAGAATATATGAGACAGTGTATGAATGTGAATGAAGAAATAAGTGTATGTCAAGATAGAGTTGTTTGTGGGTCCATCCTCTCTGCCTACAAATGCGGGGAAACAACGTGATGGTTAGTTAGTGAGTGCACCCTCCCTTCGGTGAACATCTAAGAGGCATTGTAGAACCTTGGTAATTACAGAAGTTGTATGTAGGCAATATTCTAGTACACCCCCAGCTTGTCCCATTGGCAATGACGAGTAAAACATATTTTCTCAAAATTCCTTGTGAAAATAATTTTTTTCATTCGTGAAATCAAAGCCTGCGACCTCCGGAAAAAATCTTAATTTATTCTAATTCATCGGCAATGGACGGAGGTAATCATTTTTTTCTGACTGTGAATCATTCCGAACTGATTAGATGTTAAATAAAATATACAGGGAAAATATTATAATGAAGCGTGTAGGCATCTCTACCACTAATCTGCTTAAACAAGCTGTTTAAGTTTTGTATAGTATCAAAGTTCACCGAGTTTCATTCCAACGCATTTCCTCCTACTTTTTCACAAGAGGTAAATTGAAATAAAATGTGTTTCCCAAGATGTTTCTGCGCTTCCCTCCATCTGCAAGCACAACAACTGAATAATACTCGTAGTTCCGTGAATCAGCTGATAGAACTTCCATATTAGGTCATTATTGGTACTCGCCACGTGGGTATCAGAGACTATCAACTTTACTATCAACATTTCGGTCAGTTCGGTCTTGTATGCCAAGCGTTATACACGGGCGTTCAACTGGCAAGCGGTCCTCTGTACGGAGATCGCGTCTATACAATAATATTATAGTGTTGTTACAGTTTACGAAGCGTGACGAGCAATAAACTTTGTTTCATTTATTTATAAAAAAATCTAATAAGGTCAATATTTCTGTTGTTTTATCCGCTTCTGTCTTGTGAAAGACTATGAAATTTCCAAAGTGTTTTTTTCTAAAATAAGTGATTGTGGCATATAACATTTTGTTTTACACTTTGTTTTAACTCATTGTTTTTTTTATTTCGCAATGAAAATGCATTTCTGAACCAGTATTCCTATCAGATATTTGGCATTCCACTGGTTTAAATGATTTGATACCGTCGTTATCAAAAGATTGTGTAACTGATTAAAATAATGATTAGAATTTTATGTTTGTGAATGATATCGAATATGTTGATAATGAGATATTGAAATTCGATGTTTACAAATAATGACGCTGGATTAATGCTCATTTTGAAACACAAAAGCCATTTGCTGGACATAAATATCAGTAATAAAACTTGACTTTTATCTTTACAAAACTACAGCGTGATTTCGACTGTTTTATTTTTTGTATAATACAGGCCGTACGATGTTTGGCACCCTGGATTTTATTCGGGAGATTGGACACAAGTTAAAGGGTGGTGGTCTAAATGGGGTGGTTAATGGAAATGATTGCGGAGATGGAGGGAGAGCCTGCAGATCAATCATGCTGCAGCTTCCTAAAGCTCAGCCAATTGACATCGAGTTCAGTGACATCAAATACAGGGTTAGCGTCAAAAAAGGTAAGACCTCATAATGTGATTTTTTTAATTCGATGATAAATATTGTTGCTATTCACTTAGTATATTGACATTGATTCTATCGGCGTTGATAGCTCCTTTAAAGTTTTCTATATATTAACTAAAGTAACTAGTTGATACATTCGTTAAAAATATGTATTCTTCACAAAATGTTTCCTTATTGTAGAAATCCGTCACGAGAAACTATGCCATCTAAACATAGAAATCTAAACTGATTGAAATTTAGATGTTATTAGGTACCGTTGTATCTAAAAACGAATGGTTGAAACACGCTAACAAATCCTAAGTTAATGATGCAAGTTGCGGTAATGACTTGGAAAGTAGCACTAACAGTAATAATGATCAGTAGCATTTATTATTTACGAGTCTGGCGGGGAAATATGCAACTAAAAAGAAAGCAGTTCTTGACGTAAACATTTAATTCATAGGTAGACATAAAATAACTGCTGAGCATTACTAGCACTCCCACTGATCTAATAACCGTGAACTTCAATGTACTACAGAATTTAACAAGGTAATGATTAAATGATTAGGTTCGTCTATATATAACCTACGTAGGTAACGACTAGGTGTATCTACTATAAACATTAAACATGCACAACATTTGAAAGTTTGAGTAGATAAACATATTATAAACACTCTTGATTTTAGTACATCTAAATCTAATACTTTAGTGGAGGGTATTTGAATAGGAAGATTACATTCTAGATATAATGGGATTTTCTACTCTGAACTTTATTGAATTCAAGGCACGTTTCACGTTTTTATATATATATAAATCAATGTAAGTTTGTTTATTTGGCTTTGATATTCTCAATAATCACTCTACCGGTTTCGCTGAAAATAGCACAGTTTGTTTTTATTATTGCCGGGAAGGTTTAGAAAGTAGTTAGAATGAAATCCAATATGTAAAACCGTTGCTATAACGTTTTAAAATTAGTATGAAAAACATTGAACCCGCCATGTTTTATTTAGGTTAGCCAATAGATATAACACTCTGGTTAGCCACAGATTACATATTCAAAAGAAGAAAGTTTGTTTGGGTAGAGTATTTTAAGAACTCCATTATTTAGATATGTTTTGAAAAAATAAACGTTTCGACTGAAATAAAATTTTCAAATAGTTTCTTTTACATGTAGTTACTTTCGCTGTCAAATCAATTATGGCACCCAAACGACAAGCAAAAATTTACAACTTCATAACACTTTTTCTAAAAATAATATAAAATCCCGAGCAAGGCCGGGTACACATCAGCTAGTTATATTAAAAAATTATTTGTAAAGCTATAATTAAAGTATATATTCAAAGTGTATTATTTTAAAAGAAAAAAAAATTTACCCGTGAAATAAAATACATAATCTTTAATAATATTTGAGATGGTTCGTAGTTTAGGAACGCACACCCAATGTGTGAAGGCAGACCGTTGTTAGAATAAACAAATTAAAATTAATCATTGTTTTTATAAAAAAAAATTACTAAATTATACTTTTTTATAAATAGAGATCAAGGACAAAAATGTGTGGCGAAAAATGCTAAATAATAACATTAGATAACAGACGCGGAAGTAAAAGGGAGTCGAGGACGTTTCGGGAAAACCTACCACTAACAATAATTTAAAATAATTAAGTCAGATTCGTAAATGAGGATGAATGAGAAGAAGTTGTGAGATACGCAAATTGTACAACGATGAAGTTGTCTACATTTCCATCAATCGCTTTACATACTCTACGGAATGATGATTGAAGTATGTTTGTTTTTTAGGTAGGTGTATGTGTGAGTCAAAAAATCAAAAACTTCTGGATTAAAAAAGAACGTATTACAAAAATCCATCATATTCTATGGTTGATGTATTATCTCAGTTGAGAACATTTACAGCAGTAACTTACTCGTATGTCTTTGTTATTAGGTCAGGGAAACGAAATGACCACTGTCAAACCTTATTGTTAGCGTGGTACTTTAATGATAAAATTTACTGTTATTTTCAATAAAATCTCGAGGTAAACCAAGGTGGATACAAAGATACTTGAAACGCTTTATTTTATTTGACGAATAAATTGACATGCTTGCAACATTAAAGGGATAATTAATGGGTCATAGATGTCATGCTTATATTATTCATTATTTTACTCATTGTATCGACACTCATAATTACTGCAATTATTTTAAGTGTTGTGCAGAAATAGCGATTTTATAACCACTGCTCTGAATTGAACTGTGCTAACTGCACTTTACCAATTTTTCAAGAGAATCTAGTGAAAACATGACACTTCGCTTTTTGCAAATCCCTTATAAGTGTTGAATTAAAAAAATAATAATAATAAAATCTGTTAATTATTTTTTGTTTTACAAAATTAAGTAAGTTAAAGATGTGATAATAATAATAGAAATAGAAATAATATTTTTTTATTTAATTTCTTAAACATTACAAACGTATTATACATTAAATGTATATAAGAAAGTACGAAGATAAAGAAAATAAAAAATAAATAAAAAAATTTGCCAGTGGTAAAGATCGCATCAATGAAGAGAGATTCCTTAATGAATCAACAGGATTTCCCTTTTAAATCTCTCTTCGCTGACGAAAAATATATCGATATCCTGTGAGATTTTCTAATTTTTTGTTTTTGTTTTACTACGCACACATCGCGCCTTGCCATTCAACTCTTCAACATAATAAATGAAGTTGATACAAATAATCTACCTCTTGTTAACACCACATTACATCACCATCAAATTTCATTGTATCTTTATTGTATTATTATTTATTTCAATCATAAAACAAGATATGCGAAGGCAAACGGGTTTATTGAAGAACAATCAACAACATTGCATACACAAAACGCAAAGGAGACGATAAAAGAAGAAATTCCAAAGAACCGCACAAAGTAGGTAGGTCGTTAAAACAGATGGAAACATTTATTGATTCACTTGGACTGACATTGTACTACGGATCTGCATTACTAACTCACATTAATCATACGGTGAGTTCGCAACAAAAATCCACATTTTATTTAACTATTTTAGAGCGAGTTCGATTGGTTTATCCTATATAAATAATTGTTCAATGCTACTTAACTAACTGGATCATGCGACGATATAATTATCGGAAGTACCTGCATGATCTCCAGCGTAATTAAAGTAAGTTATTCTCATTTTTCCACGGTTGGAATAACAGAATAACTTACTTTAATTACGCTGGAGCTTATGCAGGTACTTCCGATAATTAGATCGTCGCATACTCGGAATAAACTAAGCTACCTTCATTTTCCTTATAAGTGTTATATGTACAGCTAATTAGAAATAATAATGAGATTAGTTTTATTGTAATTAAGTCATATGTTAGTAATAAATAGAACCATTGTAATTAAGTCATATGTTTTTTTTTTTTAAATAACAGATATACGAGGTGTGTTCAAAAGAAAAGGTGAATTTTGAATTTTCGCGGGCTGTGTACATTTGATTATCGATTTTTTTTGTTATGTTGATACACATATGTTTATCATATGTTAACATTATCAGCCATTTTGGATTAGTGGTTTATTTTTGACAACTGGAAAGGTTAGTCACGTTTTGTGTGTTCTTTTAATCTGTTACTACCTACTTTAATTCATTTTTGTTAATGCTCATATTTTGTACATTCTTAAATTATTGTTTTAAATTTTTATCATTTTTCTATACTTGAAATTATTTTTAGTATTCATTTATTCTGAATATGATAGCATTGCTATCGAAACATGTGTAGAAATATTTATATATTTTAAGTAAAGTGGTATATACAAAGTGTATTTTCAATTATATAATTAATAATGATGCCACAAAGTTACCAAGCATTTGAAGAAATTATATAATATATTTATTATTATGGGTAAATAACCTGCCTGACTAGGCGAACTTGTATTAAGGCAGAAATTACAACGAAGGGGAAGAGGAAGGTGGGTAAATGCCTGGCAAACACGGCTAAAAGCCAATTCAAGCAACGTTTCAATTCTGAATGGTTGTCTTTCACCAGGGCGATACTGAGAGTATCTTCCACTTGTCTATGGTTTACTTTAAAATACAGCATATTAGCTCCTATGTAGCAGTATATTATTTTAATTTACCAACATTTCTTATATGCATATAATACAACACGAGGTGTTAAATAATACTTTCAGTGGCAGGGCGTTTAGATGAGGGCACCAGTAAAGATTCGATCATACGAATCCATACGAGAACATGGCCTGCCAATGTATTGTTCTCATTACATTGCGCTCAATGAGTAAGAAAGTAGATATTTTAAAATCGTTCTAAAGCCACTACTACAATTTTGAGAATATTTTCGTAATGATTGCATAAATTATTATCATAATCGACTGCATAATGTCGATGATGAATCCTACTATGAATAGTACATAACAACTCCTTGTGACTGAAGGATCCCTAATGATGTCATTCCACTTCCGATGAGCTACTACCTTTTGCTTCAGGCAATCTTTCTCTTTTAAACTCTCTAAATCGACCAGCGCTAAGTAAATAATAAATGGGTTTTATTATAGAATAAAGAGACGCCTAAGTAATTTTTTGTTATGTATACTTATTAAATATAGTTTTATCTTTGTTATTAAACATTTTCTGAACTTCGAACACTAAATAGTGTTTTTCACTAAGAATGTTACCCTCAAACGTCCTATATTATTATTTATTCTCTATGCAAATTCACCTCAGTTAATATTCAGTAGACATCAAGTCAATGGACAAACAATAATATAATCATGGACATTGGCCTGTAAATTAGCTTATTATTTTTGCATATCAAAGTATGTTCTTATCGATATTGGTATTATCTAAGATCTGTGATTAATCATTAAAATATGCGTATTAGAAATCGTACGTGAAAAAAGATTATTGACGAAACAGGAATTTGAAATCCGGATCTTCCGCTAAACATGTGATGGGCTTTCAAGGCTTCCACGGCCGCCATGGTCGAGGGGTAAGTCTCTCGACTATGAATCCGAAGGTCGCGGGTTCAAATCCCGGCATGCTCAAGTAAATTTTATTTGTTTTGTTTCACAATTAATTCATTTAAAAATAATACATAGTATATTTCCACACGTTTCAGAGTGGAAGATACTCTCAGTATCGCCCTGGTGAAAGACCACCATTCAGAATTGAGACTTTGCATGAATTGGCTTTTAGGCATTCTTGGTGACCAGATCTGAATAGCCAGGTATTTCCCCGCCTTCCTCTCCACCTTCTCCTTCCCCTCCCCAATACCTTCAGCATCACAACAATCGCCAATTGGGGATGCTATAGTCTCACCGGCTCCAGACGGTTGAAAGCAGTTGGGACTCTTCTGCGGTATTCATATAAAAAGGGTAAATTTTCAACTCACCGTGAATATTCAGCATTTATGTTTTTGAATTATTTTTTTTCCGTGAAAACGCAGTGTTTGAGATTTTTAATCACGCTTTGCTGCCCGTCGTACGACTAGTATTAGGAAAGCACAAAATTTCAATTTTTTTTTTTTTATATATAAACGCGTAGATAAGTTTTTTTTTTATTGTATAATATTAATTATATTCAGTGGGAACTTATTCCCGCTAAGCCACTGCAAGTAGCTTGTAGGCAGATAATTTAAAAAATTTATATAAAAAAATCTTCTTAAAATATGACCTTTCAAAGCATGGCACTCGGTAATCACCTGTTTATTCTGTAACAACACTGCACATTATAATAAAATGTGTTTTTAACATATTTATTTATGAAATATGTGATTTTTATTCCCATGAAGTTTATTTTGACTTTGCTAACACTCATTCATAAGATATTCAAATAAGAGATCGACTATTCGGTAAGCAAAAACAGCTTGTTTCTCATTCTTTTAAACATCCGATACTCATTTCGGGAAAACTAAAAAAATGTATCCTTGAAGTGTTACTATTAGATATAACCAAGACTTCATATAAAATACTTATACATGACTAGATTTGATTGCTGGAGCTGAATAGTGAGGAGAATTTTAACTTGCAATAAAGATTGAAAAATGCTACCGTTTTATTTATCACAGCAGCGTGCAGTCCATAAAAACCGAAACGCTGTGCATGTTCTTATGTAAAATAAACCATAAAAAAAATATTAAGGGTAAAAAAATTATGCAAATAGGTAAGGAACTGGTATGCTTATTAAATCAATTGGTCACAACAATCAGCAGAATAATACTGCACAGTCCTTTCCTGAAGTTGAAAAACTACATACAGCCTACCAGTAGCGTGCATTGCCTTATGACTGGGGGTAGGCTGAAGCCTTACGATTGCATAAAATTATGTATTTTGATTACCCTAAAAATTGTAATATACACATTTAGGCCGAAATAGGGTTGATTTTTGAGTCACTTTTATTTCAATTAATATAGCCAAAGCCTGAGGAAGATAGTTTTTTTTATTATGCATGAACCAGGTCAGGTTACAAATAAAAGCATAAATATTTCATTATGGTAGAATGATTGTAACATTAAAAAAAATCTCAAATTTGTGGAAATATTGCACTTTTATTAGAAATTGGTATTTTTAAAACCTTTTTTTACACTCCACTTTCTTGGGGTGGGCACAGCTTTTCAGCCTCTATAGACTGTACGCCAATACAGACTACGTTTGGTCATAAAGTAATTCACGCCACTGCTCTAAAGGTAGGTATAAAGTGTTCATGGTAAAGATTTGGGAAAAAATTATCAATTTTCTCATAATACGAAAAGTTTTGAATTCCCTACTCCAAAATCATTTATTTCTAAAAATACAATTTTAATTCCTGCATTCGTTTATGTAGGAAAACAGGTTTTATTTAAGTTCCCACGGAGTGGCGGCTCGTGACTTTTGAGTGAGTTGAAATTTTTGAGAGTGAAAAAAAAATAAAAATCGTTTTCGGCTTCAACAACATCAATAACGTCGTATTTTTCAATCATAGCACTTTAGCTCACTCGAAAGTCACGAGCAGCCACTGTTCCCACGTATCAGATAGCGCGTCTTTTATGTTTGTTTCTTAATTAGATATTAAACATAATATTAATAAGTAATAAAATGACGAAATAAAACCTTGCATTATGAAATATTTAGACATTCGTTCATTTTATTTTAATACTTTCGAAATAATCAGAATGATGTCAAATGTCATTATCGGTTTGGAAATGCGTCAGTTCATTACTATTCATACCTACAATGGTGTGAAATTTAGTAAACATTTTTATATTATTTCATAATTGAACTTGAGTCTTGAATTCACCATTTACGTTTTCCAAAATTATGAATCAATCGATAGATATGAATTATATTAAGTTTGTTCACGGTTAGGCCTTTTGTGGGTTCCCTGCATATCTCTAGCGTCATTAAAATTTCGACTGTCACTAGGAAGTTCGATTATTTCTAGTTCCTAGCGACATTTTCATCATGAACTATGCCAGTAGCTGCTGTGAAATATCCGTTTTACATGACGCCGTAAATTCTAATTATTCACTTTTTAAATGTGTTGAAAGAAAATATTTTATTGGGCACTCGGGTCAAAGCCGGGTAGTAACAAGTTTAGTATAATTTAAGTACAGAAGAGCAAAATAAAGTAAGTACAATGCCATTCTAGGATTCTGGTCTGGGTATCGCGAATCTCAAACACACAAATCCTCTGACGTTCAAATCCATGGCAAATAATGTGGTTGTTATCGGATAATACATTTTTCCGATTACGCACGGTTGTATAAAGCATAAAAATGGTTGAAAATGATCATTTATAGTCAAAATTAAATATGTACATAATATTATAATCAACAAAGTCAAGCATGTACATTTAGTTGGTAATCAAAAAATGTCCGTATTCTTTATTATCAGATTCTGTCTCAAGTTCCTGGTGGACTGCTCGTTTTAACGCTTTATTAAACACTCAGTGAGAGATAGTGGTATTTTTATCATTGATTTTTTTATTATTACAGCATGTTTATCTATGTGGAGCACCAGCCGGAAATATTTGGGTCATCTCGAAAAAATATTAGAATTCCATTTTTTTTTCTTCTCTTATCGACTCTCTCGTAAAAATATGAAAAGTCTCAGTACATTGACCACCAAAGTACGTTCGTTCGTGAATAATTAAATACTATCAAAAACACTCGACTCATTTAATTTGAGATGTGCGAGACGCCAATTTCATTGTGATTTTAATTAATTAATCACAATTACAATTAAATTAACTTGAAGTAATTTTATACTATTACAATAAAAAATAATTTATAATTTCGTTATTATATTTGGTATTATAAACTCGTATATTTCATTGTCGACATTATTCTCATATTATTATTATAACTTCGTTTCAAAGGATCGATCCGCTTATTGGAAATTGGAGGGATTGGCTTTAAAATATCTTCACAGATGTCTCACCAAAATGGGACAATATATGAAAAAGTATACTTTTTTTTTGCAAAAATTGTAATGTAATCCAGCTTTTGAAACCGTCTAAAACAGTTGAAAAGTATTTTATATTGGCCGATATCGGGTTAATTTTTGAGTATTTAGCGCTGCTTGCCCGTTAATAATAATAAAAATACTTGGATAATTTGCATAGCGCGGTTTTTTGTAAAAAATCACCCCATGAAATAAAAGCTACAAAAATACTGTCTTGAGAATAGTAGTTTTTTAAATGTGAATGGGAACTGGGTAAGGTTTCAATTGAAGAGACGAAAATAATAGGTAAAATACAAATATTTTATTACAGTGAAATAATTATTAGCTAAAAAAAACTCCTTAAAATTTTGGAATAATTACATTTTCATAAAAATTTTCTTTTGTTCTTTTTTTTAAATATAGATTATTTATACCCTCCATTTTCTTGGGGAAAGCACAGCTTTTCCGCCTCAATGGACTGTACGCCACTACTATATTGACATTATAGCATGCAATAGAATATTTAAAATAAAAATAAAAATCAATTTAACAACAAATAGAAGAAAAGGAAACAATAGAAGTACCAGTGGCATGTAGTACATAAAGACTAGCAACCTGTGCCTATCTTAAGATAAACGAACCATAAAAACGCAACAAATTTCTGATCAAAATGCATTTTTTCCAAAATGTTGGTAAGGAACTTGTATGCTCATTTATTCAGTTGGTTGCAAAAATCAGCGGAATATGTTAATAAAATTATCATTTTAAAATATTCGAAGCACAAATCATACCAGAACGTAAAAACTACACACAGCCTACCTTTGGTCATAGAGCAATGCACTCCACTGGTAGGTACATGTAGGAAACATTATTTAAGTTATTTGTAAAAGAAAGATGATAAGATGTGATAAATATTTATTTTTTTAACCATAGAAATACAACACAACATACTGGTTCGTATTATATTAGTGATACAATATATTATAAATTTATAATTTACATTTAAATGAAAATATAAAGAGAATCGTTTCCGAGCCTATGTAATCTTTGGACAAGGGGAAGGAATGAAATGGTTTTTTTTGACAAATTAACACAGAACAACAGATCTGGGAAGTCTCGTGTTACGAAATTGTAATCGGAATGTTATGTCAGGTGCATCCATTCTATGGCTAAATATGAATCGACACAATATATTTCACTTTACAGTATATTGGACGTCGGACCCAAACATTTGTTTAACGGTTAAGATCATCGTTGGGACATTCTCGTTAAAATACCTACCATCGATAAATATACTATGAAATTTTTCTAGAAAGAAATTCACTGATTAACAACTAAACTGTATTACTCCCGTTCCCCAGATGCAAGTTGCTACCGACGCAATACTATAATCTGAAGATTTTCTGTATATATACTGAGATGATTATTATGTAACATATTTTCTTGCGATAATAAAAAAACTTGAAATTTTGTAATAAGGTTGAAAATGTTAGTAAATAAAGAAGCATCGAATAGTGTGTTAATACCTACTAAATAATTACTCGTCTCTTATTAATCTTACCTGTTTATAAATAGATATAATCTTATACATTATCTTACGTTTCATATCAGTAAGGTAAAACAATGACAGTCATTGGGAAGAAAATACATGTAA
>JAHDVE020003384.1:0-15055 GCA_022606495.2 Halesus radiatus | reverse complement strand
TTTGTATATATTCTTTTATTATTATTTTTTTAAATATGACAAAATTTTTTTATTTGAGTGGATACTATTAATTTCTGTGGAAGATCACAAAAAAAAAAAACTATCTTTATTCTAAAATAATTAATAAACAATATCGAATTTTACGTAAGAAAAAAATAAATAAAAAATACAAAAAACAAATGAATGGAAAATTATAGATAAAATATATAACGAAGCAAAAAATATTGTATATAAATACCCATTCAAAAATTAATAATAATAATAAAAACAAAAAAAAATAATATAATTATGTTAATGTATTAATAAAAAAAAAATAATAATAATATATATGTCAAACAATACTACTTTACTATACTTCTCATAAAAAAATAAGGACAATAAATATATAAACTAAAATAACATGTAGGCAAAAGAATACGACCACTAAAACACCACAGATTGCAGCGAAAACTCTCCCCCGTGTTCTTCCATCGAGATGGAACTCGAGCTGCAGTCGGCCTGTCTCTCCTAAACCGAGTCATGCAATTACGATGACATCATGGAGTGGTTTGAAAGGAAGGGAGTGGAGCCAGGAAACCCCGAAGATATCCGGTAAGAACACTATAGAAGAAATAGAGTGGAGATTCAATGCATCATTAAGGGACCAACGAAATCAGACTTCACCCTACAAAAAGTAAACTTAAAAAATAGGTTTCCTCAATTGGGAATCGTTATGGCCATAAACTCTAAGAAGGAATCGAGACCTTTGGAACTAAAAAGTGTACAATCTATCTGAACTCTACAGTTTGATTTCTATTTTATTTTTTTACTATTTTCACAACGTCATTCTAAGAATAAAAAAAATAAAAAACCACAGTTTGCTATATACAAATCATGCGTATCTTATTTATCTCTTTTTTCCCTATCTAAATATATATAGATCTATATTTTTTAAACAAATTAATCGGATAGAGATTGTTCTTTTATTAAGGAAAGTATTGTTTGTTCCAGTACAAGCATTCGTAGTATTATAGGAGTTATTTTTCCTTGAACACTGTTGACTATTTGTTCCTGAAAAGCTGGATAACTTTTTTGTGGAAAGAAAGAATTTATCGGTAAGCATTTTATAAATATATTTTTTATTTTTATATCTATTTTTTATCTCGAACAGTCATAATATATGAATGGTTCAGGTTTCTTTCAAAGTAGACCCAAAATAATAATAATAAACTATATATTTTTTTTAAATCAACAACGAGGGATATATGATATATGGCAGATAATTTTCTAATAAAGCTATGAATGAATTAAGATATATAAGTTGAAGTTACTTTGCCAAGTGTTCGACAAATTTGAATACATATCTATTAAAAAGAGAGAAGAATATAAAAATAATCAGTACCAACTGTATTTCTCTAATAATGGTTTTGCCATAAAATTGGATTCCTCAAAAAATATTTGTTACTATTCAGTTTAGTTAGTTGATCTTAGGATTTACTATTGTATATTTTAAAGGAGTATGATTTCCTGTTCAATATTGGACTCATTATTTTTTATTATTTTTTGAGAACTTGCTTTTGGCGACTGTAACCGTATTGAACAAATACAGTCAGTTTTAATTTTTAAAAAATAAACATAAATATATAAACATAAAAATATATAAATATTAAATATAGATTAAGCAAAGGAAAAAAAAGATAAAAGAAAGTTTTATAAAATATATATAAGTATATTAAATTCAAAAGATTATTCTTTTATATTTTTTAAAAAATAAGATAATAATATATATATATTAAGCTAGGAATGCTAGCAGATGCAGCCCTCGAATCCTTAACCATCCCAACTGATTCTCGCCCAGCTGACGCACGATTGTTTCTCAAATGGGGGCTCAAGTATGCAGTTTCTTTGATGCCGAGTGCGCTTCCCACCTCGCTGCAAACTCTCGTTACCTCCGACTTATCATTCCAGACCGTACTTCACAGCAGACCCCTCCTGAGCAACTCGCCCTCCTCCTCAATGCATCTACTCGATTAAAATAGCATCGTGACCTTCTGTTCGACCTCCAAAGAGATTAAGACTATCGATATCGAAACTCTGAAAGACGATTATTCGTATTTCCCTCCAAACATGATGGCAAAAGCCACATATAAACTCCTAGCCTTCCCTGAATCCCACATATGCTGCCTTGTGGGCCAGACTCCGACCAGAACAGAACTGAGTTTCTTTAACAGAAAACTCAAACAAATATATTTTCAAGCCTTAGATAGGAAGGTGTATTGTGTTGAGAAACTTGACGATTTCGGAAGTGTCTACCTTCTCTTCGAAGAAGAGAGAATCAACGTGAAGATAAATAAATAATTGTTTCCAATAGTTATGAAAGGTATTTTGGTAGTGGATTGCATGGAAAAGAAGCAGAGGACTCTCAAGTTGTGCGAAGACCTAACGCCGGAAAGCCTGTTCATGTGGCAGTTTGCCGACGGTCGGGTCTTCATTAAGACCAGGGACTCTTCATTCGGAATTCTGACGTTTGACGACGAGTTAAAGCAAATGAATCACGAGTCACTGACCAACCTGATGTAAATGGAACGGAACACAAGATTACTAGCGACTGGCAAGTTTTTAGTTATCATCAACAAAGTAGGCTCGAGCGACAACATGAAAGTTTTCGATTTGGAAAAGCGAGAAGTTGTCTGCAGGGAGTTCTAATGCTACAAACATGTGAATTATTATTCCCAGCAGAGGTACCGAGCCAGGCAGCATTTCGGAGGGCTGATTGTCGACTGGCTTGCCACCGAGTCCCAACAAATCCACATGGTTTTGATAGACTTCTATAGCAGAATGCATCGGCTCATACATTTGCTGAAGAAAAATAAGAATTTTGCCTTGGAACCTGAAAAAATGGATAGGATTCTGCAAGCTATAGACCATGATGATGAGTGAGGATTGTTTAAAAATATAGTAAAATGTGTTATAATTTCAACAAGTTTTATTCGATTTTGGGAAAAAATGCTGTATCAAATACACTTGACGTAGTGACAACCAGCATAATAAAATATATAAATATATAAACAAATATATATAAAATAAATTTGATATCAAATTATTAATTTTATACTTTCCTGTTCAACCTTATCATTTCTTAGCATTTATTTTATAGATTATATCATAATCATTTAAACTAAAAAATAATAATAAATCAATGCAGTCGCCAGACAAATAAGCCAAGCAAAATTATCTTCGAACCGAGATCCTCGAAAAAGGATATTCTGCCGAAGACTTTTTAGAGTACCTGCTTTCAATCAAGCACAACGGAGACGACCTTGAGTCTTGGTCTTTTCAAGATCTCAAAAAAATAGTGAGTCAATACATCGATAAACACACCGACACTGTAATCAATAAGAAACTGTCAGCCGAAGCAGAAAAATCGAGCAACTCCAATCACAATATGAAAAATAATAAAGCAGGAGTGATGTTGGTGAACCCTTAACACAAAAATGGGAAATAATAAGTCATGACGGAGAAATAGGGGACGATGGTGGAAGAAAAAGTGAAGACGGTGGAGTATTAAAAGTATCATCTCGTCGACTCAATACTAAAAAAGACAATTGACAGCATTCAGTACCAACCATTCTTGGAAAAGATTCCGAAGGACCTCGACATTTACGCGAATAGGTATTATAACTACATACTCTGAAATGCAATATATATATGTATATATATTTTATGATATATATTTTATTATATATATATTATATATATAGTCCGTAAATCAAAGTTACGGGTGGTATGTTTTTTGGGATCGGCAAGACCACGGAGCTCTGGTACAATATTCACAGCAATATCGTCGATCTGGAAATCAAAAGATCTGACAGCGACTTCGACTGGCTCAGGTCAAATCTTGTTAAATTGTTCCCAGGCCATATCGTAACTACTTCTAAATCGGGGAACCTGACATTATCATATATACACATAAATAATATATATTACAATCCATTGCAGATTCCTCCGTACTCGAAAGTTCAAAATTACGAAATTTAAGATAAAAAAAGCCTGGAAAGACGAAGACGAATGGCCACTTATTTCCTTTCCACTTTGTCCCGCATTCCCATACTCTTCAATACAAAACTCGTCATTTCCTTTGTTTCCTGGACAGACTACAACAAATTCAGTCAGTCTAAAGGCCAAACGAACTCCCTTTAACCCAACCGATCTCTCGGCAAGATGGTCACGGAGACAGGCAAAGTGCATCTGGAAATAACTAACAAAAACCGATCAATGCTCAAAGTCGTCGACAACTATACCGTTGCCGCAGACAGTGTATTCGACTACATGACAACGGACATTAACGGGGTGTTGAAAGACATGGATGCACTGACAAGGAGCATCTTCAAGATGGGGAATACTTTTGCGGAGTTCCAGTAACAATATTCTGTCTTTGCGAACTATGCACCTGAGTACAAAAACGAGAGTCTGTCCGAAGTGTTCATCACCCTCAACAACGTGCTCGTCGAATGGGGGAGAACCTTCAAGAGCATGAGATCGGCTGTTTAATCGAACCTCGGCCTGTTCTTCTAATACTGCAAGGAGTAGAATCGAGTGATCTCAGAGTTCGCTAAGAAGCGAGCCGAAACTGAGGACGAGTATTTAAGATTCAAGATGAATCTGGTCAATAAAAAGTAAAGAATCTACCCCGACACTTCCAAGTGGGAAGTCTCTCCAGTTATTGTGCAGACCATCAGGCAGAATAAGAAAGAAGACATCCTCCTCGTGCTGCTTCCCAAAGAAACGGAGCATGAGGCTCGGATGCGAGAGTGGGTGAGCTACCTCAATAAGAGAGTCGAGGAATAGTTTGATCGATTCACCTCCATTTCTGTGGATCGGTACACTGGCGTCTTTCGGAGGCTGGGAGAGCAGTTAGCCATAGTTGGTAAAGCGCAAATAACGTGTTTCGACCGATTTTCAAATCTGGTCGGTCCGCCCATCATAAAAAAGTGAACTATTAATAATACAGACATCTTGGTTTTTTGAATTAATTAGTCTCTAATGTATAAATAATATATAATAAAGAATACCAGTTCAACCAAATGAGTTCTGGCAATAAAGAAGCGAAACTATGGCTGGCATATCCTTGTGCACATGCTTATGTTAAATGTTATTTTTCTTAATTAGTAAATGGTTTAAAGATGAATGTAAGATATAAAAAAATGGATTTGATTTGGTAAACTATACATGCAGCCATTTCCTGATATTAACTTAACATCCAATTAACATTGGTCAACATTTGTCGATATTTAATATTTGTCTATGTATATATTTTTCTACCTTTATATTGCCGCTTTATTAGTCTGTGCCAAGGTATTTGAATTCAGAATGAAACAATATAGGTTTATTTGAAGAAGGCTAATAATCTACTCCATACAGCTAAGGCATCCTTGCCTCATGTATAGAGCAATATTCACTTATCAGCGTTGAAGTAGAGCCTGAAAATGATGATAGATTTCCAAATATCAGATAAAACTTAGAAACGAAGCAGTAATGCCACAGATTCAGTGAATATCATCAAACATTAAATGAGAGAGATAAATATTTTTTGTTTAGAAAAACATGATTTAATTTTTTTATATATGCGTAGAAACAAAAAAAATCAACAGAAGAAAACAATCATGACTCTCGTAAATACAACTTTATGGCATCTTTGCCAACCACTTTCCATTTTGAACCTGGCTTGAGGAGAACTTATTCTTCAAACTTCGCTTCGGAAACAGGTTTGACATTAATTCCTAGCTTCGATGTGCATGTAAAAACATACATATAATTTGTTCTAAATCTCTAAGCAGCTTACTAGACTTTTGATGTGGAAATCCAAGATGGGAATGTTATTCCATCTCCCACTTTATATATATCAATTCTAACATTGGGGTTCTTTATCCCATGATAAAATGTGCCTGATTAAGTAGTTTCATAACTCAATAGCACATCGTTGTAGAACTTTAAACCTCCCAAACTTTGGTTTGCACCTACAAGATTAGTTAAATCTAAAAATAGCCAACCTTGGAAAGTGTAGGCCCTCAAACATGAATCTCTCAATTTTGTTGGATTTTATACTGCTTTTTCAATTTCCTTCACAATCCTTTTTGTCTCATCAAGACTTTTTGTGTCTGTTTTATTCTTAGCATAGTCTTTAATACCTTCTATAACTTGATTAGCCGTCGGAAGTATGGGGTTTATCGTTTATTGAGGCTTGGAAGTATTCGATCCAATGGATTCATGAAGCAAATTAAATAATGATTCCAGCCGATGTAATGGTGAATTTTACATGTTTTAATTGTACTGTTGAATTATATATTTAAATATTTATATTTAAATATAATTTTATACTGCAGACTTTTTTAGTAAAATATTCTACTTGAAAAATGTATCATAAAGATACTCATTGTGTTTATCGTAGTACAGCATATGCTCAATAATTAATGTATTTATTCATTTATCATAAAGATACTCATTGTGTTTATCGTAGTACAGCATATGCTCAATAATTAATAAATCACATTTATTCTTACAACAACAAAAGGATCTTTAAAGAAAATGGTAAGAAGCCCCACTTTATTTTATATTTATTTTCTCTATTTATTTGAAAAGAAATGTCTTTATTTTTTTTTTCCCCCTCCGTAAAAATGATTATTGATTCAAAATACAAGTAATCGTTGTTGTTGAAGAGTTTCAGACACAGTCGGAGTCCAAAGGAAGACATTTGCCGTAATAATGGCATTCTGAACAGTCTCTATCGTGATATATTTTTGTGTTATAAGATGTTATTATTTATCGGTCATAATATCAACAAGTATTACAATAAACATTAAATTTTTATTCTTTATTTATCTTAAGATACTCATTGGGTTTATCGTAGTACAACATATGCAAAATAAATAATAAATCACATTTATCCTTAAAACAATAATAAGATATTTAAAGTAAATGGTAATAAGCCCCCCCCCTTTATTTTATAGTTATTATTCTCTATTTATTTATTTATGAGGAAAGAAAAGAAATGCCTTTGTCTTTGTTTTTCTCCTCCGTAAAAATATGTATTTATTCAAAATACCAGTAATCGTTGTCGTTGAAGAATTTCAGACCATTACTACACCTTCGCTGTCGATTAGTGATCTCTCATTTTGATAGATCAACTATCATAACCTTCATAACCTTCATAACCTTCTTTCTTTAGGTATGAAAATAGTTACACCAGTAACCATTAGAGATGGAGAACATTTTATCAATTCCTTCATAAACTGATGAGAAATCAATATAAAAAGTAGATCAAATATATGGATTTTATGTAACCGTTGAGTAGTTAAAGTCTTCCTGTTATTTCTGAAATTTACTACAAGTATAAAGTCTCAGAACTCTGAAAATATCTCCTGAAAGAATTTTGATAACTGGAGATATCAGTACGATTGGCCAGTATTGATGAAAATAATAAATTATTTGAAATAGTTTTCAGACCTTCAAGTCAATGTAGGTTTCGGGACCAATATGAAGGGTTGATGAGCGATTTCGCAAATTGTATTTTTATAGCAAACGACACACAATTAAAAGATAAGGCAGGGGCTGTATAGAAAATGAGAAGAGAGGTGGAATTATTTTTGGAAAATGGTCCGGTCACTATTTTTGTTAGACCCAGCAAAAACTTCCTAATTGACACTCCTTTGGAATACCAATCCCAACGCCATGTACAAGAGCTGTAAACCTGAATAACCATCTGTTGTGTAATTTATGTCAAGTACTTCAACTGGTTTAACTGTTTTAACTTCCATTTTTTAAATCAATTTCTAACAAAACTCAGATTAAATCATAAATCCTTCCACAAACTTCTGGCCCAATCTTTGCAGTTGTAGCTTGAGCTGTACCCACTACTCGGCATCCGACCATATTTTTTTCGAGCCTTTAAATATGGATAACTTCTATCGGCTACAACAACAGCATTACTTCTTGATTTAATTAGGCCATATCTTTTAAAGTGGCACTCTTTTCCTTGGCTTGAAAACTACACAGTGACACACATAAATTTTGAACATTTGCGACAACTAACCCAGAGTTAAATTGCATCGTGCGAATATCGCTGCCCTTTATGCCATAGTTAAGATATTCCTAAGAAAACTATTTTTGCTGTTGTTGCCCATGCTTATCCAGGCATTGGGACAGATTTCCAACGAATTTTAGAAACATAATAATTGTTAGTACCGCACTAACATTTTCAGTTGATGAAGACGATTTACAACCTTCCCATTTTTTGGCCTGCTGTAGAATATTTTTTATATTTATTATGATATTATGATAAAGTGAAAACTCAAATACTCATATGGTTGTATAATTTCACTGTCTGATAAAAATCCTCGCAGGTGCTTAGAAGAAGAGAAAAAATAGAAAACTAAATCATTTCTTTCCACCCCTTCACTCGTAGACTGTTGGAGCTCCGAGAAATAAGTCCTCCCTTGCTTTGTTTCAATAGTAACTGCCAGTCATAAAAGCGTCAAAGTGATAATGCTCACAATTATCGCTCCATGTTTTTGGACTGCGAACAATTAACGAAGCAAAAGGATCAGAATAATTGTCACCACAGTGTTTATTAAAAAAATGAGACTCGTATGGAGAATGTGGCTCAAGAATGAGGCTTACCAATGCCCATCGTGCCAATCGTTCCATCCGATTCTTTCCCTAAAAGACAGCGTTGAATCGAAGAACGGGAAATAAAGCCTGCAACCCAATAGCTTTTTGCTTTCAGATATTTCGAGTATCGTAAAACTTTCTGGGTGTGATAGAAGTTGAATGAGCAACTCAATATCGCTTGGTAGACTTAAAATTTCTGCAAAGTCATTAAAAGCTTGACCTTGAGCATAAGCTTTATAAATTTAATTGTTGGGTCGTAAATTGCGCGTTAAGGCATGATTATTAACCATGTATTAGAATTATTTGTGTTGTATTCGCGATTCTTTGTGATAGTCTTTTTGGATGCCTTTGATGTGTATTTATTTCTTATTTTAATAGCCAGTATGGATTCTAGTCCTGTTAAATATTATCGTGATGTAGTTAAATAGTGATAAAGTTATACAGTTGTATAGTATAGTGATAAAGTTATCTAGGTATTAATATAAAAAATGTATTTTAATGTTATATAAATTTATTATATAAATCTGATTCTGTTTGCGTCATTTCTTAATGACAATCAGTACAACAAAAACTAAAAAGTAGGGGGTTGGGGGGTTGGGGTTGTGTTAGCTAGTTAAAGGCTAGTTGGGGTTAGTTAAAGCCAGTTGGGGTTAGTTGGGCTGGGGTTGGGGTTAAAGCCAGCTGGGGGTTGGGGTTGGGGTTAATAGTTAGTTGGGCAAAACAAAGGTTAAACAAGTCATCCAAATATTATTATTATTATCATTGACCCGTCTTTCACGGTGCTGGAAAATCCATCGAACTCCAACGCTGTATAATTTTTATTTTTATAATAACTTTAAATATTTGTTCAAAAACCGATTTTGCAAAAAAAAAATATTTTTATTTTTTATATTTCACTATTTATTGTCAAACAGTACCTATGGAACGACTTATTTTTGAAATTTGAGTAATTTAACCTTGATAGAGTTTCATTTCCAGATATCTAAGCGTATCATAATCATCATTTGCGAAACAAAATGGTAGAAGCGATTTAATTTAATTTGTTAACCGACTACGTTGCAAGCAAAAGTGGGAGCACTTACGTAAATTAATATTCTGGAAATATCCACAGCCTTTTCAAGCTCTGTACGAGTTTTTTTGTAGTGGTACCTCTCATTGTCAATCACATCTATAATCGCTATATTCCACACGAATCTTATAAAAATGAAATAATCAAAGACTGATCATAAAAGCACTTATAATCAGCCATGTACATAATGTGTGCCTACCCGCTACAGTCGTTTCATTCGATTTTCGTAGCAACGTGATTCTAATAAAAACCTTCCAAGCATATAAGCACTATATTGTGAAAACGGTTTAGAATTATAAAATTAATAAAATATGTTAATATATTATTAATAGCGAAGTGACTTTTTAAAAGCTCTCAAATCTAGCAATCACAATATTATCAAAACCAGTGTTTTTCAGTGGCCGCAGGCGAATAATTTCCTTAGTTTAGTGACAAAATATGGAGTGAAAGTTGCATGTTTGCAAGGGGAAGCTCGCCACGTGTTTCATTTTACGAATAACAAATAATAAAAAAACAGTTAATATACGAGTACATACACGTCCACAAGAAAATGCGACAAAAATAACATGCACAAAAATAGACAAATCTACAAAAATAACATACCAAGAAGTCACAAACCAACTAAAACCGAGCAATTTTTTTTTAAGGCGTGAGGGTAAAGCCCGAGCAGTCCCGTACTAAAAATTCACAAACCCTTCTTGTGAATTAAAGGGGTAAACCAACAAACCACGAATCCACATTGCTATTTTATACTTACATTTATTATTTCAAAAAAAATATTATTTCTCACCAATTGTTTCAAAAATACGTTCCTGTCAAGTGAAAGGCTTATTTATATGGAAATTTTATCAACGTTGCTGTAAACTTAATTTTCTTAACAAAGGATTTCCGGACACTCTTAAAAACGCGCTGGATGGCAGCACTCCATACAAAAAGAAAAATCCCACTGAACCATTTTGTAAAAGAAAAAAAGAGATTTCAGTGAAACTCGTGCATTGTATCAATAAAAACAGAATATATTTCGAATGTCATGAAACATTCATATTACGGTTCAAACAGCTTAATTTGTGATACAAAACATAACAAAGTCACCTTCTAATAATTTAAAATATCAACGTTTGTCATAAAAAAACATCATAAAATCACTGAGAGTTTGACTATGGCGTGTCGTAAACTACAATTTACATGAGATCCATAACTTTTATGAATTTCAGACTTATTTGTATGCAAAATATTTACATAGGTTTTGCAATAAGAAACCCCAGTCCAATTTTTTTTTTTTTAATTTTGAACGTTTTAACTAAAATTCCAGTACGTATTTCATATTCATATATTGGAATATAAGTAATCTTACTTATATAATGTACAATGTAAATATGATGAATAAAAACAGACCAATTATAAATTTCAATTTGGTAAGTATAAAAATCAAAAACTAAATAGTGAATGTAAAGATTAATACAAATAAAAAATAAAAGATTACAGAACTAAGAGATGATAATATGTTCCATTACTGTATAACAAGTATACGATTTAAAAGATTACATTTTGAAGATATTTGTCTTTTGAAACCTTATACATTTTCCTAATTAGGAACTCCACTCCAATTTAAAAAAAAAAATCAATAATGACGTTCATACTTAAATACCAGTATTTTTAGTTTTTTTTTCTAAACTTAGTTTTCACAGTTAAAATAATTTACAAAGTTTCAATTTTTCAAAGGCTCCAAATCTATGGCCCGGCGGTTTTGAGATTAGAATGTCAAATATTAAAACAAGGATGCGCTTTACCTTACATAATTTGTATTCTGCTCATAGTAAACCATAATTAAATATAAGTAATACAATTATGTACATTTTTAGAAGCTTTAAATTCGAAGACTAATAATAGTATTGAGCATTAACATTATCAAAATATCCATATTGACAATTGGTTTGCTCAATTTACGTTATTAATAGTACTTTTTTTTATATATTCATCCGCAATTATAGATCTTAAGTCTCCCAAATTAAGTTTAAATTTCACTAAAGCTGAAAAAAAAAAATTACAATACAAAACAAAATCGGAAAATAAAAATCTCCATTCTAATTCAAAAACAAAATACACACGTGACCTCAAATGTTCTAAATATAATGGTACCAATATAGCAAGGTGTTTTGATGAGATGATTATTTATACACTTTTAAATAACGATTTATAAATTCTACGTGTTATATATTCAGAATCGGCGTTTGCTGATCTATATGAATATATATTTTTAAATTCGTAATATTTTCAATGTAGTTCCTTTTTCTTATTTTCATGAGAATACATTTGATAACTACACTATTACAAATGTTACAAAAAAAACCGGTCATGTATCAAAATAAACAGTGTTTTGTAGCGCATGGCGTCACTGCTTTAAAAATAAAAGTCTATTAAGGTACCTCATCATTAATCATATTCAAAATGGAATAACTTACCCCGTTTTCTTTATAGTAGTCCACACTTAATATTATTTAGATTAATGGTAGCACTGCGCGAGTTGGTAAAACCTGCCCCGGTGATATAATTTCCGGAAAAAATTCCCTAGATCTAGAAAATGTGTTATTTTTAGAAATTTGAACAATTTCGTAATTTAATAATTGAAGACAGTATTATTAAATTTTAAGTGAAACAAAAAACAGACAGAGACAATAAAATTGAATCACAATATAGATTTATAGACACTATCCAGATTGCAATTGTGTTCGGGAAGAACTTTGTAATCATCATAAAGATAGCTGCCTGACGGCCTCCATGGTCGAGGAGTGAGGCTCTCGACTACGAATCCGAAGGTCGCGGGTTCAAATCCCGGCGTGCGCAAGTAAATTTTATTTAATTAATTTGTGTTATTTCACAAATAATTAATTAAAAAAATAATGTATAGTGTATTTGCGCACGTTCCAGAGTGGAAGATACTCTCAATATCGCCCTGGTGAAAGACCACCATTCAGATTTGACACGTTGCTTGAAATGGCTTTTAGCCGTGTTTGGTGACCAGATCTGAATAGCCAGGTATTTCCCCACCTTCCTCTTCCCCTTCTACTTCCCCTCCCCAATACCTTCAGCCTCACAACATTCCCCAATTGGGAATGCCATAGTCTCACTGGCTCCAGACGGTTGGGAGCAGTTGGGACTCTTGTGCGCTATTCATATAAAAAATCCAATAATATGGGATTTAGAAATGGAGGATAATATTGACATGCCTTGAATTTGAGGTATGAGTAGGGCCATTTTTGAGTCCATATTTATGACGGTGCAATTCAAACTAATCCAAAATCATGCGTTTTAGATTTGAAAATTGCTTTAATTAAATACTGCCAGTAGAACATTATTAGCGAGTATTTTTTTAAAAATTTTGGAAAAAAACGTATCGGTCCTATAATAAATGCTTTGAAGGGGAAAATCTCCTACTTGCCAACCTTTTTACGGTTACAATTTGATTGTTTAATGTGACAAATTAAACTCTTCAGAATATGTTTGGAAAGCATTATAATATTTGCGTCTAAGTTTCGAAAAATTGAATTAAAGATGCTTGTATTCGTAATTTTGAGCTATTGTGTTTTATCATTAAATTTGACGGTTTGACATTCTGTATTTATCTATTGGTTGATCGAAAAAAAATGCTGAAATAATGTTCACCAAAACATAATTCAGGTTCGTCATTACGTTAAATTTGTTCACAGATATTTAATTAACGGTTAAACACGACATATAAACGAATCTATTATTAATTCTTGTTGTTGTCTTTACTCAGATAATCTCTCAATTAAAACACACTTAGCCTTAAATCTACGGTAGTAGTCTAATCTACAAATCTACAAATCTGTAATCTGTAATCTACAAATGTGAACATTTTTCTTGACCTCGAATTGACAGAAATCTATTTCAATTGTCTTTAATGATCATTTAAATACGATTTTATGGGACACCACCAACTTTATCAACCTGCCTATTTAAAAATAAATTTCATTGAATTATTCTTTGAATACAATCTATATATATATATATAAATGAATGTTTGTCTGTGTGTCCTCGATTTTCTCGAAAATCACTCGACCGGTTTCGCTGAAAATGCCACAGTTTGTTCTTATTAGTGCCGGGAAGGTTTAGATAGAAGTTTGAATGAAATTCAATACGTAAAACTGTTGCTATAACGTTTTAAAATTAGTATGAAAAATATTGAACCCGCCATCTTGTATTGAGGTTAGCCCATAGATATACCACTCTGGTTAGCCACAGATTATATATTCAAAAGAAGAAGCTTTGTTTGGGTAGAATATTTTCAAAGTGGAAAACACAAGTATGTACCTACTTAAGAACTTTATAATTTAGAGGTTTTGAAAAAAAAAATTATTGATGAAATAAAATTTTCGAATTGATGTTTCTTTGTTTAGATATAGTAATAGTCGTCACAAGGCATTACGGTCGCTGTCAAATCAATTATGGCACCCAAACGACAAGCAAGAATTCACAACTTCATAACTTTATAAAAAAAAAAATCCATAGCAATGCCGGGTACACATTAGCTAGTTTATAATAAAAAAATTATGTATTTTTAAAATTTCTTGTTAATGATATTTAACAACGTTAGAATAATAGCTTGAGAAACTTAACTTTGCAGGCGGCCAAAGGGGGAACTAACGAAGTTTTTTTTAATATCCATAGATATCCTGTTTTTTATTCGTTTCTAATTAAATAGATATTATAAAGCTCAATATCTCATGATGGAAATGACCTTGCATTGACCTAGATAATATCTACAAACGTATAAAAAACTGTACTCATTTCATGCAGCCAGAACTCACCGTTAGAGAGGTTTTACTGCTTGATGTCACAGCAAAATTGTGAATAATATTGGTATAAAAATCCTCATTGCTACGACTAGGTATATGTAATATTACAACATATTTCTTTAGTGCGTAGAATCAGTATTATCGGTGAGTTCAGTTTTCGACTACTAGAGCGATAGCATCTTTATAGCATTCATTCTGATGGCTCTAGGTCGAAACGCAATACACCAATCACATTACCATAGCGGCGGCATCTACTTCACTGAATGTTTTTTAATTGTCACTTCAGAAAATAAAACGAAAGCGGCCACAGTCGAAATATAAAGAAAACTTAAAACTGGCCGGTCACGGAATCATCATAATTATCACTTACTTTTCTGTTATCTCTGACAGCCTCCGTTGTTGGCGCTTAAAGGTCACACTCTAGAAATTCATAATATATAGTATTTATTTACATTGTTTCTTCCACAGATAATAGAAACCCGACCCGACTTTGTTTCTGCACTAAACGCATAACTTTAATTAG